>QOCX01001200.1:0-32521 GCA_005959815.1 Sarcophaga bullata | reverse complement strand
CCGTTGCTTTATCTGTCCTTGAAATATATATTATGTGTTTGTTGATCTTAACGCTATTTATTCATTAAATTAGGGTAGTTCATATTTCTAGGGTTAATATAATTATAATTCATTTATTCTATTATTGATTAAAATATATTGAAGTATTGCTTATTATTAGGTTATTTATTAAGTTAGTTATATATACTTTGACTGTGGCCTAACAGTTGGAACAATATGATAATGTGGCGAGTTATTAAAAGTAGCTCCTCTACGATTATTCCAATAAGTTGTTGCAAAATGGTAACGAGAATTGTTAATTTCCAACCCTTGCGCCAAAGTGAGTGCAGAGGGCAAGTCGACAGACTTACTAGAAAATAGTATGTAGCACATAGGTCTTCGCAAACCAGAAATAAAAACACGAAGAGCGTTTTCTCTATATTTTCTACTAAATGATTCTATTAAAACCGGATATCCTTCATTTGACATTAAAACCTTATTTAATAATGCCGTTAACTTTCGTTCAACTTCTTTGTAGAAATATATTATTGTATTTGATCCTTGTCTAAGTGTTAGGAGTTCTTGCTCCAATGTAAAAGTCTAGTCTGGCTAATATAGCCCTAAAGTTAAGTACATTGTTGTAGGAGCTTGTCACCGTATCTGCAGCGCCTATTATGTTGTTTTGTATTATTGCAATTACTTGGTAATGTTTTGAACTACCTTCATAACCTTCGTGTAATTTATCCGTTGTCACGGTAGCTTGATGCCAAGAAACGTATCTTACTGAATTTCTATCAAATTCGAGTATTCACTGTAACAATATTAATAGATTTGTTACAAACTAGGCACGGAATTATTTCAATATTTATATTCACCCCACACGATGTGTGTTTCCAAAACCGATAACTTTTAAGTTAATTCATCAATACTACTCTGAAAAACTTTATCGAGTTTGTTTTAGTGGCCTGGAAAATAGCGGTTGCCAACAAAGCCTGAACTGCCTCACTGTCCATTTTTTTAATTTTTTCAATAGAAGAAGCTGTACTTAGACGTTCAAAGTTCAAAATTAATTAATTTACGCTCATAAAATGTTAAACAATATTTTATTTTTATATCTTTCTCTTAAAATCTGCAATTTGTTTAATATTAATAAAAAAAGTTTTGCAAATAAACAAAAAAAAAATTGTGATTTAAATTTTTTCTTTAGCGCGGTCAGAAAAATTTTTTAATAATTTATATATTTTCGGTGGTAAAATTTTTATTCTAATATAGATTAATCAATACAATATTTTATAAAATACTTAATACTCAATATTTAACTTATTTATTTCAACTATAAACAAATTCCTTTTGTTTCTTCTTGCTTCGTCGTTCCAATAACCCGGAAGTTTTCTTTCTGGTGGGAAACCAACCAAAAAACAAGCAAAACAGCAGTCTAATTAATGGGACACAATTTTCTCTGATGTTTTTTATATTTAAATGGTTTTCTTTTGTTTTCTGTTATTGAAATATTATTATTTGGAGATTTCTTATGACCTCTATTTGGTCACTCTTATGACCTGTATTTTATTCAAACATTTTTAAATTTGTATTTATATGCACTTTAGAAAGCACGGTCCCTGCTCGGGCACCAATTAAACCTCCATGGGTTCTTTCTTATTTATTTAAGAAGGGACCGTGTCAATTGAAACAAATGTTTAATTTATTTTTCAGTTTGTTTATTTATTGTTATTATTATTTTATTCTTTTATAGACATAATTTTATTTATTATAAGGATAAGGTGTTTTTTATTCATTTAATTAACTTTAATTTGTAATTACACTATTTATCAACTTATGATTACACTACATTTACACTATTGATCGCTTTCCTACTATGAGGATCGCTTAGGAAGTCGGTAGGCGTGACTAACTAAAATTTAAAAGTTTTTTAAAGAATAAAAATATGAATAAGTAGAACGATAAAAACAGAACAGAGGTCAAATAAAGTTATAGAGTTAGAACAGAAATATGTATTTACTTGGGAGAGAATAAAGAGAATAAAAATAAATAAATAGTTATAACAAGAAATTGTTATAATTATGTCTCAACTTATATAAGGATACAGCGAAATTTGATTACCTTTTGTAAACAAAATTTGCTAATGTTGTATTTATAAACGGAAAATAGTATATTTAGTCTATAATAAACCAAAAATAAGTCAATAAAATTTATTGTAGGATTTTCCCCACTATAAACCAAAAATAAACTGACGTTCTGCATTTTGGCATTTCACTTAAAAACCATTTCTGCAAACCAGTAAAGAAAAAGTTATAATCTTATTAATATGAAATCGATAAACGTAATTCCACTAACAGGTAAGAACAATTTATGTAATTAATGTAAATTTACGTAAAAAATTATGCAATCTTCATAGACTTCATCTCAAATGTCAAATTATCGACAATCAAACGTGTACAAGTAAAGAGTACATCTATTCTCCATAGCTTACGAACAATTTAAAGTTAAATATCGTATTAAAAAGACCACTGTCAGAAAAATATGGGATTTAGTACAAAAGAGCATTACAATGGATATCAGAAGATGTGGAACGACAGCCGAATTACATGTAATGGTTGTTGGGTAGATTTAAAATGTTCTTAACTATAAAAAGAAGATTTGAAAATGACGAATTTAAGGGTAGATTGCTTAATGACTCCGGCTGCAAATTAACTCGTTATCTATTTACACCTTTACATGACCCGCAAAATGAGAAGGAAATAAAATACAATACTGCCCATATAGCCACTCCATATACAGTAGAAAGATGTTTATTACGAGGTATGACTGTATCCTTTAGGAATGTAAATTTTGTATTTATTACTCTTGCCGTCCTCCATAACATTGCCATTGATGAAAATTATTCAGTTCGGTTATACGAAATTCAATACAATTAATTTTTCTCCTTTTAAATTTACAAAGATGCTTACAAATTTCAGATAACTCAAACGAAGACACACGGCCTTACTTTAGAATCTATTCAAAATACAAGTACCTCCAATGTAATATATTTCTAATTTCTTCAATGAAATCTTAAATACCTAAATACTTAATTATTAATCGAAATGTGGGTGATTTTCGGTCCAATGAATATTTTCTTGTGAAAAAGGTAATTAGATGCTAAAGAGCTTAAGATCAAAATAAGAAGTACTGCTATACAAAAAATTTGTTTGCTGAAGTTGAGAATATTTTTTTAATTTCTTTAACGAAAAGTTAAAAAGAATTATTATTAATTCTTATTATCATTTTAATAGTTTCACATAAAAATTATATTTTTTATTAACCCGAAAACTAACAAAACATAGAGGAACAGAAATACTTTTTGGTAATATTTGCTGTCCCTTTCACATTACGCATTAACTGTCAATTCTCTTTCGTCTTTGTATCTCGTGTGGTGTGGATAGTCTATTATTCTTTTCCGGACAGAATATAGAATACGTGTTATTGAAAAATGAAACTTCGTTCTATTAATATTCTCTTCAGTGGTTGCCGCAACTTTCTATATTTTATATTGGTCGGGAAAAAAATATCTAACAACGAAGGAGATAATTCTAGTATTGTCAGAAGGCAGTTGTAGGCGAGAAGATGATCATGGAGTTATCTACCTCCGAATTCACAAATTTATTCAGGAAATTATGTAACTAAACACCCCCAGAGGGTTCTAGTACAGGAGTTCGGAAACAAAAACTAAGAGCAAATGTCGTCTGAACCCAAGGTTCTAGTACGTAATCAGGGTTCATTCAAGGTTCTAGTACGTGCCAGGGGTCCTCTCTTTCCAAAAATAACTGAAAGGAGCATGTATGAGTTGATTGACCTCAGTATGACAGTATCTAGCTCTTCTGTTGCTCTGAAAAATGCAGGCGTTACTCTCCATCGATCAAACCCCATTCTGTTTGATGAATTAGTTAAAAATCTACCACCATATAAAAAAGACAAATGGATAAACCTTACAGAAAATCTTGTCCAATATCGCAGTGTGCTTCTGTTTAGTGCATGGGTGCAGGAAATAAAAAAAAAGTAAAAAAGTTGAAGTAAAAAAATTTAAAAAATTTAGAGGCTGATAGATAGAAGCTGGGTATTTTTGAACATAAATGTGAGATAAAACGGCAATGCATTTTTTAAATTCATTAAACGCCACAACAGACTGCTTCATGAAATTGGTAAAGTTAACAATGACAGTAAAGCAAACAAAGGTGAAACAGCTATTAATAATAGCTACATATTCGTTGGAGATAATACAACAACAGTAGGCGTTGAAAATAGAAACAATGCAGTCAAAGTAATTGTCGACAATTATTTTAAAGCGAGAACATTATTTAAATTTTTGACCGTTAAATTAAGTGGACCAAAGAGTTCCATTGAAATTGTAGCTTTCTTCTCAAAAGTATTACTAATAGAAGAAGATTTTATAATTAAAATTGGCAACATTTTAAGAAAAATGTATTGACGAACGCGCATAACTACCATATGGCTGTACTGAATTTAGTGTTGAAGAGATCCTACCTACCTTGGTAAAAATTTTACACTGTGTATACAAACTCACCTAAGCGTCATTCACCTATGATGATGTCTAATTCGTTCGTCTTATTACCACCATGCATCCATCTAGAAGGCTTAATGTGTTTAGGTGGTTAAATGAAGATTGCTTTGCTTCGTGTTAAGAGCTGTATATGTCTAGGAAATTTCAGAAACCTTCTGACGCAGCTCAGGAACTCTAAGAAACTGTTGTTCCAATGTAAGCAACGAGAATATCGCATCGGTTATGACATCTTATAAGTCAACTACTTACGGGAATCATATGACTTATTTTCAACACTACTTCCGCAGTCAATAACGATTGCTATGCAGAGGCTTAGTATCTTTAGGGATAGCCTAACAATATTGAATTTAGGGAAGTACCACAAAGGATTAAAAAACAATCATTTTGTCACCATTTTTATTGAAAACATTGCTAAACATATCCTGAGGATTATAGCATACATACCTGAGGTGTCAATGGAATCAGCTCTACGTGATCTTTCCAACGCACCCAGAGGGGAATATATTAAAGCATTTGTCAAAACGAAATTGCCGTAGTCTAATAGGAAGTGTGTTGGCTTATCAGACGTAACGCCACTGTTCAAATCCTAGATCAGACATCAAAACAAAGAAAAAAATTCCTTCGGTGACTTCCTCTCAATAGATTTTTAGCAAAACCTCTGTGAGCAATTAAAGTTGCCATGTGAAGTTTTTCAAAAAAACTGTCGTTCGTAATCGACTTTAATTTTTAGGTCCCGCCACTCAATTATAAAATTAACACACACAACATAAGTGGTGGGAGAAACTAGATACAAAATCCTGACTGAAGGGTTTTAATAACAAATTATGTGTTTTTATCAGAACGTATGGGCTATTGACATTTAACTCTTTCACTAACTTGTATTACAACTAACTTGAAAGAGGAATGAGAAGAATGCATACGTAATTTTCTGTGTGAATGAGAAAGCATGTGGTACTGTTAAATCAGATAGGATTTATCATGATAACTGGTTGATTTTCAAGGTAACCACGTACATAGGACTGAATTAGCTGTAACAAATTTTCTGAAGTAATTTGATACCCTTTGTTTTGAATATGCAAAAAGAAAAGTCCTTACCAAAATGTTTTATACAAACAATAGCAATGTAAAACTTATAACATTTTATTCTTTTTGTTCTCATTTAATATCAAAAAACTATATTACAAAATTAATTGAAATTACATAGAAGGAGTGTAATATTACCAGACATATGTATAATAAAGAAATATAAATAGAGCGAAGAGTATGTTGCCAGTAAGTTATGAGATGCGTGTCGGTGATTAATAACCGAGAGTGGTATTAAAAATTACGCCTTAAGCACAGTGATATTTATTTTTTAATAAATAAAATAAAGGTTTTATTTAAAGCAACGCATGCTTCCTTTTTATTATGTTTGTTCATTTTGTATACATTTGTAGTTGCCATATTGAAAACAATATACATGTCTGGCAACTTCAAAAGTTAAAGGCAGGATTTTAACGGGCAGATTATTTGATTTTCATTATTATAACTATACAATAAGGTAAATGTCAGCGTTAAGCTAAAGGGAAGATCATCCTACCTGTAACTTTTAAAGTTGAATTTAAGTTTCAAGTTGTCACATATATACATTATTTTCAATATGGTAACTTCACACACGGACAAAGTGAACAAACACAACAAAAAAGGAAGCAAGTCATTGCCACTGCGTTCTATAAGATCTTCTTTAATTTTGCAAAAGTTGCCGATATTGCTACGGTACTGTACGATATATTTAAAAAAGTTAACTTTATTCTATCACTCAGTTGTAACAACGAAAATAGATAAAGGTGACTTTATAGTTAACTTTAGTTAAAGTTACATTGTACTAAACACATCTTTAACAGCAACTTGGCCTGATGGCCTAAGAGTATTAATATTAAGTCATTGTTCGATATTAAGCCGTTTAAATATATCGAGCATAGCCTCTATTGATGTGTATCTAATACATTTTTGAAACTTTTAGGGTTTGCAATTCTGATCAATTGCAGGTTGTATGTGTATATTATTGGTGATCCGAATTCAAAGTGAGGTTCTATTATTGTTTTGAATATTAGTAATAGGAGAGAACCAGAAATTCCAATTATGTGTAAAATCATTGGTATTATCAGTTCTTCGTCATAAATTTTTGAGTATCAGCCTTATTATAATACCGTCTCAAAAACTCAAAGTAAAATGACAATAATTTTCAATAACTAATAATTAATTCTATTTCAAAGCTAATTGCGTGGAAAACCTCTTTGACGATTTGAAGGGTTGTTATAACAATTTTTCTTCATACTCATTTCATTTGTTTTTCTTAAGCTTTGATGTCAATTGAAAAAGTCAAATGACGGATTCTATTTGCGTTAGCCTTTATTGTCGAAATCAGTTTCGTTTATTAAACAAATATGTGGAGGAAACGGTATATAAAGTTTTCAATTACAACAAAAAATATTAATATAACTTATAAAAGAATAAAAGATCTACACCATTAGGTTTATTTTTAATTTTTGAAGGATTTTTGAAGGATTTTACTTTATCTCTATACCGTCAAACCAATAACATCAAATTGGAAATTATGAAAACGGCGTTATTTGAAAACAAAGCCTCTTCAAACGAACAAAAAAACCTTCCATGAAAAGTTTTTTACAGCTCTGAAGCTGAGTACTTGCTCAAGCAGATGAATCTGTTCTTAGATATTTAAAGGAAAAATATTTCTCCCGAGATATGAAATTATGTCCGGTAACGGGTAGTATTACCATTAAATGAGCGACGACCGTTTATTTATTGTATCTTCAATAATTGAACTAACAATAAGCAATCAAATCTTAACTCTATTCCGGTCAACACCAGGAATAAATTTAGATTCCATAGCTATCATACAGATCTTACGAGGAAAGGGATTTGGGAGAGTTTTTAAGGGCGCGTTAACGTGATTATTTCTGAAGTTAGCGCAGCCGAAATTTAATGACCCAAATTCATTCGATAGATCGTACAGGTCTACAGTTATGACTGACAGTTTGAAATAGGGTTTTAAGTTTAGGGACCCAAAACTCTTGCTGCATTAGGCGCAGACAAATCTGAAGATGATATAAATACAATTGGGTAGATTGACCATTGTATGTCAAAGACTTTGATCGAAAGAGTTTTCCATTGGAGTCGATAAAGGGGTTAAAAGTGTGTTAGGAGCTCTAAAGAAGCAAAGTCATTCCCTCGTTATTTTAGTATTCCGGGAAATGGGAAGTTTGACATAAATTCCGAGGATTAAATTCGTTACCATTTGATTTTTTTACTTGATGTCAAAGCCGTACCCCATGTTTAATGTTTAATATTTCCCAAATAAAACAGATTCAATTTGACCTGTCTTTAATTTCAGTGAAATCGACAGTGCGTCAATGTGAGACTTCCATATTCAATAACGGCCAATATGAATACTAAGTTATTTAACCTCTTATGTTGCATTATTATTCGATAATTCTGATTTATTTGATTATTTCGCTTTTTCGTGCACTCGTGAGACGGGGCACATCGACACCTACAAATTATAGCTGGCATAAACAGAAAGAAGAATTTGTCTTTATTTATTGATCTATTGAACCTTGTTGAGAACATTGGGATATTATCTTGAATAGAGGATGATGCTCTTGGTGATCTAAGCTTTCACAGCGCCAGATAGTATGCCTTAATATACTATTCGCATAGTTTCTTAACATATGTAGACAACTTCAAAATTGCACATAAACCATACACTGATCAGATACCACTAAAACTCATAATTAAGTTTGCTTCTAATAACAAGTTGCAAATAAATCCATACCACCGTTTCATGTCGAACATAAGCACAAGAGGAATTGTGCTCGTTTTAGAAATAAAATGTTGAATAATATCAAATTTAATAGCATTATATGAAATAAAAATCAGCTGGCTTTAAAACTACAGTTCTTATTCATATTTCTAATTATCGTGGTTTATCTTTAATAGATAAAAATTACTTAATTTTTAATAACATTTGAAAAAATAAATATAACATTCTTAATGATAAAGTTGTTAGTCTGATTAACGTCATTCGTTTAAGCTTGATGGAACCGCTTTTGACTTGATTAGCGGAAGTTCTTTACTATAAAACTGCCACAATTCTATGGCCTATTCTATGTGCTCACAATTCTATTCAAAAATCGTAAAAATACTTATTAGCACTTCCGAAAACATTGTAGTCTGGAATGATATATTTTGAGCCCAATTTGCTCTAGACCTAAATGACGTTTTGATGCTCTTCCTGGTGGTGTTAAAGGTCAAAGGTATACCATGGAATTGCTAATGTATCCTGATTACATTTTCATTATTTCTGATTAATCTGATGACCTTCAAAACATGATTATTTCTTTATATTTCCTCTGCAACTTATAGAATTTGAAGGTTAAATAGCTAAATCAAATATTTTAATATTCCGTAATGTAGCAAGGATCCTCAGAAAATTGATGTGAAAATATAATTGAAGTCCTAAGTTCATATAAATATCATAGAACCTATCATACAACTTATCATTTCATAGTCATCTAACAAATAAGACATTAACAACAAAATTATCAATTACAGTTTAATGGATTAAATATATTAACCACCTCAAAATTTCAATTAAAAATAAACTTAAAACCTTCAATCAGTTCTTTAATTACTATTGAACAAAGCACACGTATATTCTCTCTATCAGTTTGATTAACAATAGCTCAATTCACAATCTTGGGCATTTAGATGGTAAATTTATACCATTGTATATATTTGCCGTTAATTGTGAGCGGTTTTTTTGTATACTTTGCAACACTTATTGCAAACTACTCAACACACAGCTGATTATCAAAAAAAAAAAAATACTTTTACTTTATTTCAAAAATGTGCAGTTTAAAATAATAAAATTTATATAAAAATATGTCGAAGGGAAGCTTAAAAGAATATTATCTGTTCTTGATTTGAGTCTTGATTTCGTCCTCTGGTCCATTTTTTATTTGGCTTTTCACGTTTAATTCGTTTTTGTTTGTTGAACGTTTCCATTTTGTAGGAACTTTATTTTTCAATGTTTTTATTTTTACGATCAGCTGTTCATTTGCTTAAGTATGACAATTATAAACTATGGTTTTTAGTGTGGGATATTTGCCACACCGTCGAAAGGGTATTTGTGTAGATTTTGTTAGTGTATGGTAAAAAAATACCCAACATTTGCAAATGCCATGTTGCCAGACCATTTGCCCAGATTGTGAATTGCACTAATATAAACTTAATGTCTAAACGCAAGAGGGGTAATTAATTGGGAGGAAGCAGTTAAAAAGTCGTTAAGGTTCATATACCTCCCAATTAAAGTCTTGGCACAGACTGGAGACTTTATTCATAAGCTGCTATCAGATAAGGTATTGTCAATTACGTCTTAAACGGATGCTATTGGAATTAAAATATTTTGTGAAACACTGGCAACATACGGTATTGTAAAAAAGATTTTGAGTGAAAACAACTGTCAATATTTTACGCATGATCAAAAGAGAACGTTTATTTAAAGTGGTTTTGTTTTGGTTTAGAAAATAAAACTAAACAGTTGACTTTAAGAAATTTAAAGTTACTTGTGTCAAGCAAGTAGACAAATCATATGATACCTTTATTAGATCAATTATTATAAAAAGAAAATTAAATACCAACAGTTAGAGCCCATGAAGACTAATGTTATAGAAAATATAGGAGTCAGTATTGACTTCAACCAAATTTCTCTCAAACTATTTTGTGTATACTTTCCCGCTAGTGGAAGAACTTCTGATTTACTGCCACTTTTCAAAAGTGACATTCGAAAATTGCTTTGTATTAGAGGAAAGTATATTTTATGTGGTGATCTTAACAGCAAACACCGAAATTGGGGATGTTCAAGGGCGAATGTGTACGGTAATCTGCTTAACGATTTAACTCTGCATATTCCGTTTGTATCCCAATGATCCTACTCATATTCTTACTTCTTCTAGAGAGAGACCGTCTACTATTGATATTATTCTCACTAACATTCCATATTATATATCCCAACCAAATGTGCTAGATTCACTTTCCTCAGATCATTTCCCTGTTCTGTTCTCATTAAACGTTTCTTACCGGGGACAAGAAAATATAAAATATAATTATAATAAAAAAAACTGGTGAAGATTTTCAGAAGTTATTGATTCAGTATTAGCTAACACTCGTACTGAAATAAATTAAATAAATAATGTGTCGGAAATTGATCATAATGTGCAAACATTTTCTGATGCTATTTTTAGATCTGCTATTTTAGATCAACTTTATTAAGCTACCTGTGCTTATATGGGATAGAAATTACTTTAGGCGACAGTGCCAAAGGTATAAGTTTATGTCGGACCTACAAGAATACAGGTACTACGATAAGGTTGTCAAATCCTCAATTTGGAGATATAGAAATAAAAAATAGAATGATACTTTAAGGAGGTTAGACAATCGCTCGAAGCCATTCTGGAATACAGCAAAAATTTTAAGAAAGAAAGTATCTAATATCCCTGCCCTGAAAAATGGTAACCATAATTTAACTACAGACCTTGAGAAAGCGAATACTGTTGGGGAGACATTTTGCCAAAATCATCACATAGTTTGGGTTGTCAAAATCTAGTTCAGGTTGTAGGCGATACCTTAAACTATAATATTTCAGTTTCTCACCTAACTCCAGAATCAGAAATGATTTCTGAAAATGTTGTTAACGGTATTTTAAAAATTCCTTAGCTCAGAAAATCTAGTGGTATGGATAACATTAGAAATAAATTTCTTGCCTTAAGCTTCAATATTTCCCTACGGCCTGGCGCACTGCAAGAGTTGTGCTATCGTCCGATAAGCCTTCTAAGCGGAATTGGAAAGTTATTCGAAAAAATTATTAAGGAAAAATTAAGCATTGTCATGGAGGATAGAAATATTTTACCCCAAGAATAATTTGGCTTTCGTCCCTCTCACAACACAACCCAGCAAATCAAACGCATTATAAATTTTGTAAAACAGGAATTTAGGAACCAAAAGTCAGTAGATATGCTTTTATTAGATGTCGAAAAAGACTTTAACGCAGTAAAGCCTCACGGCCTCATTTATAAACTAATAACATTTGGGATATCTAATTAATTAATGTTTTTTTGACAAATAGGCGATTCTTTATTTATGTTATTCCTGTCTCTTCAGAAGTTTTCAATATTGATGCAGGTGTACCACAGGGTTCTGTGTTAAGGTCACTGTTACATATTCTTTACTGTGCTGATATTTCAAAAATTAATGCTCGTAATTATGCATCTTATGTGGATGATACCACAATAACATGCAGAAAATGTTATATTTTTTAATCAACAGAAGATCAAAACTAAATACATGCAACAAAATTACTATCGTTAAAACAGTATTTCAGGCAATTACCTTATACGCTTGCCCCGTCTGGGTATTCTGTGCTAAAACACATATAAATAGAATTCAAATATGTCAGAACAAATTACTAAAAATGGTGATGAGATTACTTTGTCATTATTCTACTAGAAGTTCGCATAATTTATGCAATGTAGAATATATTTTAAATCGTATTCATTTTATTACAGACAAATTTCAAGCTCATTGTAATAATTCTAGTAATAATTTTATTTTGAGTCTATATACATAGGTCCGAAATGTTATGTTTGCGTCTTTTTCTTTAAAGTATAAATAATTCTTTATTCCATTTTATATACTCTTATGAAGGTTTTTTTGTTATAAAATATTTTCCTTTCCCATGCGTCTTACATTATTTTATATTTGTTGCGTCTTAAATTAAGTAAAGCAAATAAGTTATAGATGTCAGGTAACAACTGCCATATCTCTTTATATGCTACTTTAAGATATTTTAAAAATGATTTAATAAATGAAGAAAGAAAAAAACCTTTAATGCCACGTATCATTATCTTAATCTTTAATTTTTATTATTGTTATTTATTAAATAAAAAATAGTAGTAAGAAATTTACACTCCAGCTTTAGACAAGAGTTTCTACCTGTAAGCTAATATTTAAAAAAAATTTAATTGGCACAAATGAATTTTGCCTCTATACAAAATTTCTAAGTGAAACGATTGAACACATTTTTGTTCATTCACTTTTTTTCAATTGAAGTATACAGCGTTTTTGTTGTTCTTTTTACGGTTTTCATAATTGTTGTTTTTTCAAATATACAAGAGAAAGTGACTCTTAATTAGAAAAAAAAAAAAATAATAAATCAAGTAATGAGTGAGCTTAATACTCCAAACTCTATCCCAAATATTGTCTGGGAAAATTTAAATAAGGTGCATAAAGTAATAGTAGATCAAACGGAAAATGTGCCTAAAAGAAGAAACAATATGAATAATGTAACATTGCCAAAACAACTAAAAAACAATTATTTTTCAATATTTGATAATGATAATGACTGCGATAAAGAAAGTTTAAAAATATTTCAACAAAACATATGTAGGAGCGCAGTAACCCATAAATATCTCATGCCGTTTCCAACAACACAACTAGTAAAGAAGGGAATAGCAACAAAGAAAACTCAGAATAAAAACTCGTCTACTAAAATTCCACCTTTAATTACCTTTGAACCTAATGAACTTATTAAATTTATCAGAGATGGTTTAAAAATCTCATAATTTAATGTAAAAGAATACCGTAACAAAAAAACATCGCTATTTATATCATCAATTGATGATTACGTTAATACGCTTATTTAGAACAGAGTAAAATCAAGTTTTTTACGTATACACCAAAATTTCTGAAACAAAGACTTATTTGCTAAAAGGTCTAAGCTCTTAAATTGATATAAATGAAATTTTCAAAGAAATGAGGGACACAAATTACCAATTAACTTAGTTCAAATAAGTAGCGAAAGTAAAGACCTGACAAAAAATAAAGTCTCTTCTATACAGATTTATCCGCTGGAAATTACTAAGAAAACTTGAAACCACCCAATGCAGAAACTGCCAAAGTTTCTTCCATAGCACTGCTAATTGTTTTCTACCGCATAGATGTGTTAAATGCAAGAAAATTCATGATATTGGAAAATGTCGCGTATAAGATATTCCTATAAACAAAAAACTATAAACAAAAAAACTATGCAAAATCTATAGCCCTTAAGCGTCACACAAGGGGTGCGAAAAATATAAAGACCTTCAACAAAAAATGCGTTCCAATAGACAAAACTTTCCCAAATTAGAACAAATACTACACCCATTCCTGTAAACGATAACGTTAACTACTGCAGACACTGTTAAAACGAATAAGTTTGAAAATATAAACAATAATCCTATTCAGGCTGCTCTGTATAACTAAATCAGTCTATGCCGTATCATAAATCATAAATTTAAATAAACAGCTTCAGCTTCAGGTACCTAAAATAGATAAAATTTTTACTACTTTAGGATCTTAATTATTCAAAATGGCTGAAATAATTTTAAAGAAACTAAATATTTTTGAAATTAACGTTAATTCGATAATTAATTTAAGTAGAATATTAGACTTTGATAACTTTATAAATGATTACAATCCGGACTTATTAATACTAAATAAAACTGAACTTAACTTTAGACACAAATAGTATGGGCTATAGTGTGGTACGGAAAGATAGAAAAGTTGCAAAAGCTGGTGGTGGTAGAATTCTTCCAAATGTCTGGAAACTTGCGTGGTAACCCAATAATTAAAAAACTCAATAATTAAAAAATTACATTCAGAAAAGAAAAAGTGACAATTATCAAGAAACATAATAGACTAGAACGTTTCCTATCGAATGTAGAACTAAATCTTTAAAGACAAAATTAAAATTAATCAAATCGTTAATAAACGAAAACATCAGCATAGCAGTCAATAATCATTTTCAGGAAAAGCTTAAAAAGATCGACCAGCGTGACTCATCTAATATGTTTAGTGAGGTAAAGCAGCAGTACATGCTTCCAATATTGATTTTATTAGAGTTCCCCAAGAAAACGAATGTGGCTTAAAAATTCAGGAATTAATCTTAATGATTTAAAAAAAGAAGAAAGAGAATACTAGTAATGACTACCTGGTGAAAGACGATAGTATGGAATTAAATGTAATTGGAAATTTTTTTGAATCATTTCACTCTCATAAGGAGATTCATCCTGATAACAACCTTCATGTTGAAATTGATTATTGGTTCTCCACTTTTTAGAAAATAAAGATGAGGTTTGATAACAATGGATCATCGTAACAACATTTAATTCTTCCAATAAGGCCAATGAAATTATTGAACATTTTTTGTATCTAAACATACACTTTACTACATCTTTGTCACCTAAAGTACAAAATAACTGCAGTATATTCTAGAAGTGATTGTTCTAGATTACCTCATACCTTTTAATAATATGTTAACAATTCATTATTTTCCAGAGCCAAAGGGACCAGCGCGCAAAGTTAGACTTACAAAACATTATTAAGATACGGTATAGGAATTTTTACATAAATTCTCCAACATTGTAGGGAAGCTTGAGGAAGTCGAAATAGTGCTTAATGAAGAACTCAAGTTTACCCAAAAATTATAAGGGATTCGTTATCGCCATTAATCAAGAGATTCATTACACACTTTTGCGGCATTTAAAATAAAAATCACTGAAGAATACGACAGAAGACAAAATAATCATGCAGACAAAAAAGAACAATAAGCTTATATCGCAAATCACAAATACAATAATATCAATAAGCAGAGAGCTAACTTCAAAACCAAAAAAAAACAATCCCAATGCAGGCCATAACAATAACATCACAACCATCAAATGCTACATTTTCGGAATACACGGTGATTAGGCGAATAATTGTAGATATAAAGGTGTCAAAAATGAAAAGAATCTCTTCGCACAGTGATCAATTTGGAATTTAATAATTTTATGGACTTAAGTAAATTTATTTGGTTAACAGAAAGTGGTGCTAGTAGTCATATGTGCAACTATCATGAACTGTTTGTTTCATATAAAGAACACAAGCAAAAGGTGATGGTGGCAGGAGGAAATTTCGAGAAGGAAGGAACAAGAGAAGTAAAGGTCAAAGTAAATAAATATAGTATTTCTCTGCAAAACACATTATATGGCTCTTCTTTGCAAACACATTTTTTGTCATTTAGCAAAAGTGTTGAAAATGGTGCAGAACTAAATTTTAAAAACTACTTCGTATTAAATAAAGGCAAAAGCAATAACGTACTAATTAGAGGATTTTAAAAATATAATTTATTTATATTCCAAAGCCATAATGAAGTAAATTTTTCTTGTATTAAAAAATCAATCAAATGGTATAATGGCCGGGAGTATGTTAATCGTGAATTTATTGATCTTTTGAATATACGCGGAATACGAAGACGATTAACGATTTGCTTTACACCGCAACAAAACGAAGTATCGGAACGGTTCAATCGCACGAGTTAACGTCACTAATATAAGGACTAATTAGATAATACATATATATACAGATAAGCATATTTTCCTTTCTTTACCTTTATAATACATTATCGTAAACATATATTCTTTGTCTTTAAATAGATTATCATAAACATATTCTCTTTGTAATAGATAAGTATTCTTTAGTTTGTAAAACACTTTTGTAAACACATATGTTAAAATGATGAACAAGATCATAAAACCCTAGGATAAGAATTTTACAAATAATAAACGAGATCATAAAACTCTAAGAACCAATGCAGGCTGAATAAATATTTGCTACCTGCGTATTGCTTATCCTTAATAAAGATTACCTAGTATATAAGGAACATTTTTGGTTAGGATTAAGTTAGTTAAGAACATACCACATAAGAAGAAGTGTGTTTAACTCAACAAAATATATTAATAAAGAAAACGCATATGCGTTCCAAAAAATATTTTTTTCTTTTTGAATAAATCGAAAACTTTAATTCGCGTTAATGGAAATGGGCCGATGTATGTTTCTGAAATCTAATTTAGGTGATATTTATGATCTGACACGGTAAGAAATAGATGTCCGTTCAAATCAATCGGTGATATACCGCCTTATGAAAAATGGTAGGGTGAAAAGCCCTCGGTTAAACATTTTCATGTATTCGGCACTAAATAAACAACAAAGAAATAAATTGAAAGCCAAAGGTAAAATATATTATATTGTCGGTTACTCATTTACGTCTAAATGGTATCGTTTTTATCGATGAAAATTCGTTTAAAAGTCGGCACATTACAAATTCAACATTGAATATGGAAGACATTGAATGAGAAAATAAATCAATTAAAAGAAATGCTGCTAGTGAAAACAATTCTGTGCTGACTTCGTTAAGGGTGGGACCTGGTAGACCCAGAATTTTTCAAACCAAAAGACCTAATAAACAATTTAAGTTATTTGAACATTAAGAGCAATAAGTATGAATGGTGCAGTACAAAGCGGATATGATTCATTACTAAAAAGCAATGCGTGGTACTTTGTAGACTTACCTCAGGCATAAAAGGATTGGATGCAAATGAGGTTTTAGTTTGAAAAAGGTTGTGTATGGAAAAATTTTAAAATTTAAATCTAGACTGGTAAAGGTTTTAGTCAGCAGTATGCAGTAAATTACTTCGAAACGTTTTCACCAGTTGAAAGATACGCAACAATAAGAATCGCAATTTCAATATCAGCGAAATTAAAAATGCATTTACATTAACTGGACGTCACAACTGCCTACCTCAACAGCGACCTACAGGAGGAGTGTTACATGAAGCAACTTAAGTTCCCAAATTGAACTTGAATTGTGGTTAAAAGCAGTCCGGCTGAGTGTGGAAGTTAGACTTGTAAGTTAGATTCAGTCTCGAAAAGTTTTAGTTTGAACGATAAAAATAAAATACTGTCTACGCTCGCTGATTATCTAATCACAGCGTGTTCATCAAAAGCGAAACTTGATTATATCAAACAGAAATTAAACATTAATTAAAATTGAGCTTGATTTGGTAGCTAAAGGTCCAATTAACTTATTTTTAGGCATAGAAGTCGAACGTCAGGGTGAAGTTGGTGATATTAGTCTGGAAATAAGGAAATATGTTGAAAACTTATTATTGTCGTCAGCGTTCCACCCTGCTTGATGCGAAATCTCAGGCAATTAAAGATGATACTAAAACTAAGGTAAATTCAACATCAATCTATCAATTCTTAATTGGTGCGTTAATGTATTTGGCGGTAACTGTACGTCCTGATATCATGCTTTCAACTGTAAAGCTAGCGCAATTTAACGTTGTGGCTCTTAGTTCAACTAAGGCAGAGTATATGGTATGGTCAACATTCTTCAACGAAAATAAATCAATTGTTCTTAAAACCGATAATTTAAGTTTTCAGCAATTGGCAAAAAACCAAGTCTATCACGCACATAGCAAACACATAGACATCCGGTATCATCACATAAGAGATATAATTAAGAGCAAAATATGTTAATAGCGCAGAAATATAGCTGACGAAAATTTGGAGGTTACGAGAAATAAAAAAACTATTTTTGAGTTTTACTCCACAAAGCTCAGAAACTACACCTTGCCATTAGCTGGGTGTATTTTGACTGTCGCACCGTGTTATCATTGAATTTATTTTCTTATGTATTATTTTTTCTAATTATTTAATTTATATGTTTGTGGTAGTCCGCAACGCAGCTACTTTACTGAGTATTTTTTTATATAAAAAAAAAAATACAATGATTAGTTTTAACATAATATCTAATTTTTGATTATCTTCTTCTTCTTATCTTAATTATCCTTTCAGGCGCCTTTGCTTCTTGCGCGCCTACGCCAGTTGGTCACACCGATCGATGACAGGGCTTCATCGATTTGGTCCTTCCAACGCAAACAAGGTAGACCTCTTCGCCGTCTTCCGCAGATCCCCACATCAAATGCCCGTCTCGCCTGAGCATCCTCCTCCATTCAAACGACATTCTCCAACTCCCACTGGACGAAGATCTTAAGTAGGACTATTCTCTCGAATGCTCTCAATTCTGCTGCATCAGTGCTTAATATGGTCCATGCCTCTGCGCCATAAAGAAGCACAGGGAAGATGACTGTTTTGTAGAGTATTAGTTTTATTGTACGAGGGAGGAATCTGCTACTCAATTGCCTATTGAGGCCTTTGCAAGTGTTGGCAAGAGTGATCCTGTGCTTGATCTTCCGACTAACATCATTTTCGGTGGTAACGGCGGGGCCAAGATAAATAAATTCCTTGACTATGTAATCTGAGATTTAATATGCCGCACGTTTCTACTTGTCGCTAAGGTATACTTTGTTTTGCCCCCATTTACTGCCAGACCCATCTTAGTAGACTCAATATTCAATAACACTAAAGGCAGAAGTAACATCTCGCATGGACGCCCTATGATGACAATGTCGTCAGCGTACGCGAGCAACGGAAGGTTTTTTTGAGAAATATTGCCACTGCGATGCACTCCCTCCACACCAGCGGGTGCTAGTATACCATCCAGGAGTTTCCACGTGGAGGCTGCGTGTCAACTTGAATACAGCAAGACAAGGATCGTTCTGGTGGTCGCCACCTGGACCATGTCCACTTGTTTGCATGTATACCATCCATGATAAATATCATCATACATAATTATAAACCTGTGGTGTGCAATTTACTGGTTGCAAAAATTATTCTGAAGAAATGATGGATATTACTGATAGACTCACAACTACTGATAAATGAGTTTCTGGATTTATGGAGAAAAAGGGATTCAAAAAGTCTTAAAAAATGTACTACCTTACTTAGAAAATTAAAATGGATTCAAAATGTATTGTTCATATAATACCCCATAAATAAATGCAACTGCCCCTTAAATGGGGCGCTGGGATAAAATAGATAAAGAGTTTTTGAAATAAATATGTGTGTATGAATATGATAAAAAGAAAGATCATTACAGGCATTGATAAGAAATTTAAATACCTTGTTATCTCTGCATAAACGGTAATAGTTATTATACGAGTACATTTTCCCTTAGCAGCGTTTTACGCTTCTTATAGGAAACTATTTGATTTCCGAGCACTTTTTTACTTTGTATTATTTAATAAAAGCACATTTGGCAAAATTAATAATGTAAACTCAATGGTATTACAAAAATGATTAAAACCAAGTTTTAATTTTGATGTAGAAAGCTATAAGTTTCTTATTTAATCGACTTTGAATCAAATATAAAAAATTAGGAAGTTTGTGCTAGTACATTAACCTGTTTAAAAACTTATATAAATAACAACGAATGAAAGAGATAATATTATCATTTATGTTTAGAAATGAGTCGCAAATTGTACCGATGTTAAAATATTTAAATTTTTTATTAAATTACTGAAATAGTTAAATTGTTCTTTTATTATTCTTATTATTATTTTATTTCTGACTTACATAAAAATACATAAAGTCGAATAAGTTCTGGCATAATGCACTTCCTAAAGATTGTAGAAGTTCACTTAGATTTAACCAAAGAAAACTATACTTTGATATAATTGAAGCGGAACAATTCTTAATTATTTCCTGAAATGTAAAAATTTTAAAATGACATTAATAAATTATAATTTAAGCAATATTTGTAAACTCTGTAATGATTTTAATATGTAACAAATATTTATAATATTTTCAGTACAAATCCGTATGTCTCTGTTCTATAATTACCATCTTTATTTTAACATTTATTTATAGTAGGAACTTTCATATAATATTCACATGAAAATTGCTAGATTTATTGTTAATCTGAGAAAAATGCTTTTGGCTAGAATGGACGTATTAATCTTTGTGTGCCGCTTAATTTGTGACTATGATTTATTTTGAACATAATTATACACAACAATCCCTCCTACAATACGGTCGATAAGTTCTTATAATATTACGCTGTATATGAAACCGTTCTATATGAGACTAGAAGCTGGTACAAAAGCAGGGGTTAAGTTCCAAAAAAATATTTTAATGTCACAAAAAACTTTATTTTATTAAAATAACAAAATAAATAAAATCTAATTCTATAATATTAATATCAAATACAAATCCAAGTAAATTACATAAAAAAAAGACCAAAAATCGGCATAAATATATACAAATGTATATTATGAGTTTGCTTTAGTAATTTTTTTTATCATCGCTGATCAATTCAATTAAATGAGAAAGTTTTTTCGGCTGAATAATATCATCTTCACTTTCAAATTATTAACTTTATTATATCTAGATTATTATTATTTATTATATCTAGAATCGATTACATTCACTTGGGGATCGGATGCCATTTTTACCAAATCTGCTTCCCGAACTTCTTGTTCCACACATAAATCTTGCACATCTTCAATAGCCATATCCACAAGCCCTTCTACCCCGATCGACTTAGCAAGTTCTAATATGCCACCAATTTCATTTTCGTCTGATTCATGTACGTTTTCTATCTCAACTACTGCTGGCCATGTCTTTTTCCAACATCGATTTAATGTTGTAATTTTCAGTTCTTTCAGCGATAAGGATATGATATCGATGCAGTCTTTAATTGAAAATTGCTTCCAAGCTTCCTTAACATCAATTGATTTTGAATCAGTTATGTCTAAAAATCCATTGTAATGATCTTCTTATGTAATAAATCTTAAAGGTATAAATAATACCTTGATCCAAAGGCTGTAGCAATGAAGTGGTATTAGGAGGTATAAACACTATTTGGACGTTAGGATGACATAAGTCTTGTGGGTGACCTTGCGCGTTATCTACTAGTAATAGCGCCTTGAAATCTAAATTATTGCACTTTAAATAAGTTTCCACTAAGTTTCTAATTTAAAAACCAATTTCTAAATATATCTACAGTTACCCAAGCTTTTGAATTTGCTTTCCAATATACTGGTCAGGCGTTCTTATTTCTACCTTTAAGTGCACAGGGATTCAAAGATCTATAAATTTGCATAGGTTTTGTCATATAATCTTCCGAGGCATTACTGCACAAAAGTAACGTTACACGATCTTTTGATACCTGAAATCCAGGTGCAGTTTTCTCATTTTTTGATATAAAAGTTTTATTGGACATTGGAATTACTTTGGCATTAAAAAATTGTTTTGATATGTATCCTTGCTCTTCAATTATTTATTTTTTTAACTTTTCTCGATATGACCGGGCTTTTTAAATTTCTCAAGCCAACCTTTACTAGCTAGAAAATCTGGGTTCACAGAAGATTCTCCATTTTGTTTAAGATGGTTATAAATTTTAAGAGCTTTTTGCCTAATAATATTACTGTCTAATGAAATCTTTTTTTTGTATTGGCAGCTATCATCAATCCGCATGCTATGTGCTTTCTCCATTTTTTCAATTATTGGCACACGGGGACGAGCTGAAAACTTTGCGGATTTCGAAAATCGTGCAACAACAGCACTCTTAATTTCCTTCTTACTTTTCTTAATTGTGCGGACTGTTGCCACATTTAAATTTAGGGTTTTTGCAATGTATGATGCTTTTTCCTCCTTTTAGCAGACGATCTAAAATTTGTATTTTTACTTCTAAATAAATAAACTTTCTCTTCCGAAATGTTTTTATATTTTCACCAGACATAGTTTATTTTTCAAAAAATATTCTTACTTAATTACAAAAATTAATAAAATCGGTTTCTTTTAAATTAAAATTTATTTAAATATTTTTGTTTACTATTTCACAATCTACACAATATTATTTTTTTCTATTTTACAAAATATGGTCTTTACTCCTGCGATGGGCATGCTAAAATATATTTTATTACAAATTTATATATTACAAAAAGAATTCATAACTATTGGATAAAAAAACAGCTGCATAGAGTTTTTAAATTTAGGAATCCAGCCAGCATACCGATATATGTTTTTTTTTTGTAACAGCGAATTTGTGTACATACACAAAAATAAATAAAGACTTGAATTGTTGAAATAATAAAATAAGGGTATTTCCAAATTGTATTTTATGTCAATATTAAATTTTCTTAAACAAAAATAGTGTTGTAGAAGTACCGTGTAATAAGAGGTTTTCGGAAATTTTTTAATGGTGTTGTGGGATACCTTGGTGTAGAAGGATACCTGTACAATAGATTTTAATTTTGTGATATAAATGAACGTTGGATGTATAATTAATTTAAACGTTTTTAAACAATCAATTTTATATCAAAAACTATTAATTAATTTACAATAACAAGCAATAACATCAACAGTAAACAACAGATAAAACAATTTATAGTGTACAACAACAATAAATTGTTTTACAAACAAACAATAGTTAAACTCAACAACCTAAAGTAGAATACTTAAAATATACTGACAAATATTACATCCAAGAGGCAATTATTTTTCCTTTTCAAAAGAATATTCAAATGAAGTAGAAACAACGACAATATAACAACTTAGTAACAAAACGGATGTACTCAATAACTTTTTTGTGAGATAAATATCCTTTATAAAAATAATCCACAAATAAGCTACACAGTGACAGTGTTTATCTTATAAAAACGCAACAACATTGCACCCATGCAATAGATAAAATAATAAGAAACAAAAATAAACAAATTAAGCTGTTTTAATGACAAATCTGGTTTATTACGTGCTGACAAGTCTTTTTTGTGCTTCTCATTAACACTGACCAAATATTTGTAAATTATTAATAATAATTATATCGGTTGGCGCTTAATTACATTGATTTATTAAAAACACCAATACATAATTCAAAATTAAGAAACCAATCAAAACAATTAAGCAAGGAACATGAAATTTGTAGAATATCCTTCTCATGTAAGACATTGCTTCATGCTACCTTAATGCTTAAAGCCTTATTAATAAAATGGATGAATTTCGTTATTTATTTGGAAGGTAAGGATGTCATATGTATCTCAGAAACTTAGTTTCATCGCAATACATCCTATACCATATGAGCTATACTGCATATGAGCTGAACAGATATCGCGTTTTTCGTTCTGATTGACCCTCACCCGATAGCTATTCATGTTATATTGTCTATAGAATGTAACCTGATGTGTAAAAATTGTTCATTCATATAACAGGAATATAGATATACTGTCCCTTATTAATAACATATCTCATCTCACTCTTTGATATTCTGACGTAATATTAACTGAAGACTTTAATTCAAAAATTATAGATTATAGCGAAGTTATGTCGATACATTTCACATCTACCTTTTCGTGATTCTATATGAACATTTATCAGTACTACTTTTTTTAAATCATGACCTAATTTTTCTATCATATGTCTAGCAGATACATCCTTCAAAGACTTTGACATTTTATCTCTAGGACATGAACTGAATAGCATGCTAAGGAATGTTAATGACCAAGTGTCATTTTTACATGGCAAAATTTAAAATTTGTATAAGAAATATACATTATTAAAGACGAATATGTTGAATTATATTAGAAAGCCATGGTTTTCAAATGAGATAAGAATATTAATTAAGATACATTGTCTATAAATGGTGCAGAAGGTTCATAATACCGGAACTAAAATACATTTTCAAATCCCGTAGAAGTGGCGTTAACTTTAAAATAGAAGATAAATTCGTTACATGGATGTATAGACAAATGACGTAGATATTGATCAATTGAACCTTGAATCTAATATCAACTATTATAACATTGCGAGTATAAGTCTGATCTCTAAATAATACTGGTTTTCAGCTTATGAATGTCACTCTTGAGGGAGTAGAGAGATCCGCTCGAAATATTAAAACTGACTCTACTGGCTGCATTGGAATAAGTCTAAAAAAATTTCTGATAATATTGAACCGTGTTATAACAAACACAATTATCACTAAATCAAAATTTTCATTAATGTGGAAGCCCGCGAAGGTAATTCAAGCACCTAAACCCGACAAAAACTACTGGCCATTATTACTACCATATTGATCGCAGGCATTTGAGCGCTTAGTGCATGAACATTTCAAAATTATATAAATTTTGGAAAACTCTATAATTACAAGCAGACAATCTGAGTATAGATTGAGACATGGCTGTATAACTGCGTCAGTGGATGTTACTGAAGAATCAAAGATGATTTAGATAGGAACATGGTATAATTTCTAGTAGTTCTTGATCATCCAAAATTGCTTATTGCTTATCAAATTATACTTTGCCACAAGTTAAGAAGTTGCTTAACTAAAAGACGAGTACCGCAAGGTTCTATTCCACTGTTATACGCAATATATTCTAACAACCTATTCTCTCGGATATTCGAATGTATGCTGACGATGTAATGTGTTGGCTTCTTAGACCTGCGGCCACGCTTCAAACCACAGGTCAGACAATCTCCAGTAAAACGAAATTTGAAAAATATATTTCTTCTGTGACTTCCTCTCAACTGTACATACATTGGCGCGATTTCAGTAATTGTATTAGTAAACTAGACTATGACCTTAATAAAATATACGTAACAGATTCGTTGCCGTTACTTATCCTTGGCGCATTCTCTTTACAAATAGTTAAATATGCCAAAAGTTTTGGTGAAATGTTCAATAGCCAACTTGATTAGTCTAACCACATCAATGTTATCTGCGAAAAATATACGCCATGTTAAGAAATTTGTGTAGAAGTCAGTTCTTCACACCTTTAAATAAACGTATGCTTTTGCACAGACATATTTAATTCCCACACTTATGTACGGATCCGAACTCTTCGTGGGTCTGGACTCAGTCAGCAAACGTAAACTTAATGTTACGTTCAATAATATTGACAGATATATTCATGTATTTCGCTTAATTCGAGACAAATTTACTCTATAATGTTGGATGAATTTGTGAAATATAGTATACTTATATTTCTAGAAATTATATATTTAAAACAACCTTATTATCTTTTAATGCACTATAATTTGCTAGATCGAACAGGGATAAACACAATTATGTGTGACAGACAAATATCCGTAAGGCATTTTTACATCAACGCTATTCGCCTATAGTATCAGCTTGTATCAGATATTCAATTGAAAAGCAATGCAATGCATTCTAATATCTCAATCAGAGCACACTGCTCATATGGATAATACTGTTGTTGACATCGAAAATTTTTAATTTTATTTTATAATTTCTTTTAAATTGTAGTGTTTTACGTTATTACTATAAATCTAATTACATAACTAATGATTGTAAAATTAATTTATTGTTACAGAATTGAATTAAATTATTATAAGATTTGAGTCTTGTTATCATTATTATTGTTATTTTCAATATAATATTTTCGAAATTCTAACTTTGATAGTGTCAGTGCCCCTACCTACCCAGTACTATCAAATAAGCTTTTTATTCTTGTTGTACTACATTGAACATAAATAGTCTGAGTTGGGAACTGTGAATTGTTAAACGTTTCACGTATAGCATCTTTATTGTGTATAATAAAATTCAATAGTTAGGAGAAGAAACAAACAAAAAAATTGTTTTCTCTCTTTCCTTTTCTCTTCTTTTCTATAAGTTTGCGAAGAGTATAATATGTTTATAATGTATTAATAATTGACAATGACCCCGGCTCCCCCTCCCCATTGTGGATAACCGGCTAACTTTACTTCTACTAGAGGAAGATCTCGTGTTGATTTTTCTTCTATTCTCCTCCAATTATTAATGGCGTATGACGATATATCAAATTTAACTGGTAATAATAATATTACAAAACAAGATAATAATATTTTATTTTGCTTCCCAGTTACATTTTTTAAACATTTCGATCAATTTTAAGTATTTTTGGACAACTCTGAAAGATTAAAATAATCATCAGTGCTCTTGAGTCATAAATGAATGTTTTGTCGGGAGAAAATAGTACCCTAGCCGCGATTCCTTTGGAAGAGTCTTTTATGCCTTTTACTCTAAACCATTACGACTTATTTCTGAGAGTTTCTTGCAATCCATTTGGAATCAATCACGAGTCTATTTTAAGTAACATTAGGGTCTTGCTTGTAGTCGTTTTCTTACTCTCTTGCGAATCATATGAGAGTGTATTTAAAATCACATTTTTATCCTGTTTTACTTCCTTTATATTTCTTATAATAAAAAATTAAGTAGTTTCTTAGATTGTTTTTTAGTAGAATATTTATTAGAAAAAAAAAAACGAATTCATGACTATCTTACACCAGAAAAAACAATTAAATAATTTATATAAATGTAATTAGGCATTCAAATTCACTTTTGCAATATTAGGAAAAAATATATAATTCGCAATGAAAATAAACATTCTAACTAAAACAAGATGCAAATTCATTCGAAAAGACTCTTCATACTTGCTGAAAATTGATTGATATGATTAATATGAAGCTAACAACTACTACTTTAAAACACAAATTTTCTCAGCTTTTTTGATCCTCATGCTTGACATTACTTTAACTAACATTCCCTTTTGTTTTATTTGAATAGGAACTTTAATCTGATTTTTTATTTCACACAGTTTGTTTTAATCACAGCACGAGGTAAACTAAAGAAATAATATAAAGTCACTGTTGAAATAGGAAAAGAAAAACTAAGAAAAAAATGTGAATTCTTATAACAGGAAACGTATTGCGATCACGTTTAATTCATGAATCCGGACATTTTGACACTTTTGTCCGAAAATGTTCAATACGTGATGATTCTGCTTAAGCATCAGTTACAGAAAATAGCAAAAATTGTATCTCCAAATTCCTTAGTACAAGAAATTCCGAAAACAATAGGAAATTCACATAGAAAATCTCATTTCTGAATCTGATAAAAGAATCGAAAAAAAATCAAACTAAACGAACAAAAAGAGACAAATTACAAATTTCATCGGATCATTTGCAATCTATACAAACAACGAACAACTCAACCTTCTTAGTCACTAAAAATTTCTATATGTCTCCTTATAAATCACTTGATCCTCTGGAACCAGTTCTGATACCGAAACTTCTAGAACAAAAATATAATTTGTGTCAGATTATCTGCCGTAATTGTCTGCACAAAGAAATAAATAAATAAATAAATAAAGACTAAGAACCAGAGAATAAAATAACTAAAAATCAGGTCTGAATTTGGCAGTGTAATTCCTAATTTCTTTCTTTTTAAATTTTCTTTTTCTTTAGGGTTATTTATCTTATACAGTGGAACATTCGAGGATTTGTTAATAATTACACAATCTACAAATTTTAATTTCGCGAAAAAAGCCGGACGGATCAGTCGAAAAAATTAGAGAAAGCTATATCTCTCGAACTACATCTTCCACTTCTTTTAATAATAATATTATAACATCGGCTAATGGCATATCTGAGACTTTTGCTAAAGATTGGTTAAAAAGCTATGGAGACTTAAAGTTTTCAAATGAATTTGATTCCGAAAAATCACAAACTCTGGTTTCTCTTACGTCCTATAAGTCCCCCTCGATCAATGGTCATGAATTATCTTATAGCCTAGAAACATCCAAAGGGAAATCTTCAGGCCTTAATATAATTTATTGTCCTATTATTAAAACACTTCTAGAACTTTTCAGATATCGTATTCTTAACATTTATAACAACATTTATGATTCCCCAATTCTTTAAAACAGTATCAGTAGTCATATACAAGAATAATAAACCAATAGGCAACTTATATTTTTCTTTTGGATAACGGTATTCCTCAAAGAACTGTTTTTATAATTGCCTTCGATGACCTAAGCCGCCTTCTAAACTCCATCACTGCTGCAAGAAAAAAAAATTAAAAAATTTCCTAAGCTTTTAATGAAATTTTGCTTAAAATCAACTGTTGATTAAAAACTTCCGGAGCAGATATCTGTTGTAGTAATAACATTCACTTTTAGCATATAACATTTTTGTTATTACTTAATATATAACTTGTTTAAGATATCTTACTAACCTTTGAAACCAATTAATATATAACTTGTCTAAGATATCTTAGTAACCTTTGGAACATACAAATTTTAATATTATATGAAGAAAAATTTTTTATTCCAATAAAGTCACTTGAATAATAAAGACACCTACATACATACATAATTGGCCATTACAACCCTTCAGTCAGGATTACGGCCTAGCTTCTCACACCACTTATGTTGTGTGTGTTAATTTTACACATGGGTGGCGGGACCTACAGTTTAAAGTCGACTCCGAACGACAGATTTTTGAGAAACTTTACATGGCAATTTTATTTACTCTCAGAGTTTTTGCCAGAAATCTGCTGAGAGGAAGCTGCCGAAGGAAGATGTATTTTTCTCATATTTCGTTTTTGATGTCTGACCGGGGATTCGAACCCTGGCCTTTCGTCTAATAAGCCAACACACTACCTACTAGACTACGGCGACAACAATATTAATATTCACATTTATCACTTCAGAATATAGTTTTACATACTTATTTGTAGCATTATTTGTATTAATACCCGTTAGACCAACAGACACCTATTTTTCTTTAACAAAGTTGCAACAGGTTATAGGCCTATGCATATGAAGTTTCCAGAAATTTCGAGTGAAAAATAAAGGACATAAAGATAAAAATAAAGCATTTAACCAACATAAAGTTTGTTTTCAAATAAAATAAGGATGACAGACACAAAAACAAAATTTCATAAATTGAACAATGGAAATTATATAAATGAGAAATTCAAAATGGAGCTACTATTGAGAAAGCAAAATCTATGGAAGCTGGTAATTAAAGGTAACCGTCCTGAACCTAAGTTTACAAATAATGTAATGGAGAACAAGGCAGTAATTGATGAATGGGACACCAAAGATGATAAGGCCAGGAGAACCATTGGATTGCTTGTGATGGATGACCAACTTTGTCATATAAGAAGCTCTAAAACGACAAGAGAAATGTGGGATAATTTGAAAAATTATCATGAAAAGATGTCTAATAAAGTCCATTTAATGAGGAAGATTTGTTCATTAAAATTGGAAGAAGGTGGCATTGCAGTGGCTCATATTAATACAATTAACGAGCTATTTACAAAATTGAGTGATGTTGGTGAGGAAGACTTATCTGATAAATAGAGTGCTGCTATGTTGCTGAGCAGTTTGCCGAAAGGCTATGATACTCTTATAACATCTCTAGAATCCAGAAAAGAAGATGAAATTAATTTTGCTTTTGTTCAACAGAAAATTTTTTTGCCGAATATGAAAGCACGTTTGCACGCTAATGGAGGAGCAGTGGGTGTGCTGTCTGAAAGTTGTTGCTAAGCCTGGTGGTGTTTGCTATTTCTTGTAAGAACCGCGTCATCAACAAAACGTTGTATGGGTATAAAACTGGAAAAAAACAAGGACAGAAATATTTCAATAGAATCAATTCGTGTGGAGAAAAGTTTAATTTCAGATTTCTCTTCAAGTTCTGGTAAGAATTCTATTATCTTTGTGCTTGTTGATTCGGCGCTGCTCGTCATGCTGTCACGATTACATAATTTTTTTAAAAATTGGACTGAATCTTATAAGAGTCATATTGAATTGGCCAATGGTGAAAAAGTTGCTATTGAGGGCATTGGATCCAGGCGAACTGATGTTTTATGATAAATACGGTAAGGATCATAATTTTTTTGCAAAACAGGTTTCATATGCACCTAGTTTGGCGGGAATAAATTTCAATAGACGGTTAACGAGATTCAATTTTGATTGTACACATTTAATATAAATGTTTGCTACTAATTTGAATAGTAACAATATAGATATTACTGATAACGTAAGGAAATGTATATTTTTACGTCAACGTGATAAATAAATGCTTTTATTTCAACATAATATAACTGTTATTCATGTATGGCATCGAAAACTGGGACCAAAAACTTAGCTGATGGTTTTAAATTGTTGCATGTGGTATAAAGGAGATATGTGAACATGTGTGAAGGGGAAGCTGACTAGAATGCCGTTTCTAAAACGATCATTAAGCAAATCAACGGAGCCATTACAGTTAATCCGAACTCTGATGTTTGTGGACCGATGCAACTACTACACATCTGGAAAAAGATATGTAGTGACCTTTATTGATGATTCATTACAAATTTTACAATAATTCGATTAATATAAAAGAAATCAGAAGTAGAAGAAGTATTATAAAGATTTTATAATGTTTTGTCGTTCAAATTTTGGTAGAGCTCCCAAAGCCATTCAAATACATAACAGCCCTTATAGTCCCTCAACAAATGGCAAGGCGAAAGAAAAAATAGAGCCTAATTGAAATGGTAGATGCTTACTAATAGATGCTGATTTGCCTTACACATTTTGGGGAGAAGCTGTATTTTACAAGATCTACAAATATAACTCCATATGAGATTATTGGTACGGGTTCAAACCGGATTTAAGTTCACTTCAAGTTTTTGGTTCTGAATGTTTTGTTGTACCGTAAAGCACTAAAACGATTTTTTTCGGATATGATGATAATTCAAAAGCTTTTCGTTTTTATCAACCTATTACGAAGAGGGTAGTCCATAAGCCGTAACGTTCGATTTTAGATTACAGTAAAGATAATACTGATGAAGACATTTTTAATTAAGCTTCCTAAAGCCGCCCAAAATTATCCGTATTTGATTGAAAAGAGAAAATTGAATCAGGAATTCAGAGTAAACCAATCCATTATTGATTGAGGAGGAGAATACGGAACAAAAAACAAATTCAATCAATAATGATACGGCAGAACTTAATGAAAAAATAATAAAGATGTTTCTGAAAAACATTTGGAAATACATACACCAAGATTATAGTTTCTAGCGTGGCAAAATAAGACAAAGAACTAGAAGACTAATAGTGAAAATATGGTCATACAAGAAATCAAAAACCTAAAAATATACGGAGGCAATTAATTGTGATGAAAGGCACAGTGGTAAGCTGCTATGCAAGACGAAATGGAATCTATGAAAAGGAATCAGACTTGGGAACTCGTAAAATTGCCAGAGGAAAGACAGCCATAAGAGTAATGGGTTTATAAAATAAAACGTTAATTCCCGATGTTGAAATATACGTTCAAAGCTCGTCTTGTTGGTCAGGGCTTTTCACAGAAATATGGAATCGATTATGATGAAGTTTTTGCCCGGTGGTATTCACACCTACATTCAGAATTTTTTAATCAATTGCTGGAAAGAAAAATATGATTGTGAATCACATTGATGCAAAAACAGCCTTTTTAAATGGAAAATTGTCCGAAACAGGTTTATATGAAACAGCCTGAAGGTTTTAAAGATGAAAAACAGTGAGCTGGTTTGTCTACTAAAGAGAAGCATATATGGATTAAACAGACTGCAAGATCTTAGAAATATACATTACACGAAATTTTAATGCTATATAATCGTTTATGTAGATTTATGTAAGATGAATATTATTCTGGCTTGCTGCAACAATTGAACATAAGTACGATAAAGATAATCTATCCAAGTAATTTTCCTTAAATAAAATCTGGGCAATTGAACACATTATTTGGGAATTGAAATTCGAAGATTTCGATGGGAACTTTCAATTTTTCAATCAAATATATAAAATATAAACGTGCTACTTGAATTTGGGCCTGTCAAGATGCAAAATTTCGTTAGAACCCCCTTTGGATTTATGTTACGGAAAAGGAGGAATACTTAATTTTTCTTGAAAATAATATTATGTATCGCAAAATTGATGGGCACATAGTTTTAGTATATTATCCGTTAACACCAGACTGATATCCAGCAGCTGTAAGTATTAGGCAAAAGGTATGCGGCCCGCTAATGAGACAGGATACAGTGTAAGCTGATGTTTTAAAATATTTAAAATCAACAGCAAATTTAAAATTGAATTTAAAGCAACGAAGATAAATGAACAAAACTAATTGGTTATACTGATGCGAAACTGGCTGAAGAAAGAATTGGAAAGAAAAATCTAATAGTGGCCGAATATTTTTCTACAACGGGGTATTTCCTTGGTCTTGTCAAAGCAAACCCTGGTTGCTTCTTCACACATGTGAAGCGGAATAGATTTCATTTCTGAATCTGCAAAAGATGGCAAAATGGCTTTAGACAATTACTCGAGATAGATTTGCAAC
>QOCX01001199.1:25215-42818 GCA_005959815.1 Sarcophaga bullata | reverse complement strand
TTCTATGTATCTGCCCTGTATTCGAACACAATGCACTATCCGCAGTCTAGTAGATAGTGTGTTGGTTCAAACTCCAGGTTAGATATCACCAACAAAACAAACTATGAAAACATATTTCTTCAGCGACTTCCTCTCAGCAGATTTCTTGCAAAAACTCTGAGAGTAGTCGCTGTAGTCTAGTAGGTAGTATGTTGGCTTATTAGATGAAAGGCCAGGGTTCGTTTCCCCGGTCAGACACCAACACCGAAATATGAAAAAAATATTTCTTCGGCGACTTCCTCTCAGCAGATTTCTGGCAAAAACTCTGAGAGTAAATAAAATTGCCATGAAAAGTTTCTTAAAAATCTGTCGTTCGGAGTCGACTTTAAACTGTAGGTCCCGCCACGCATGTATAAAATTAACACACAATATAAGTGGTGTCAGAAGCTAGGCAGTAATTCAGACTGAAGGATTGTAATGGCCAATTATGTATGTATGTATGTATGCTGAGAATAAATAAAAAATTGCCATGAAAAGCTTCTCCAAAATGTATAAAAATATCCCACACAACATAAGAGGTGTCGTAATTCTGAATGAAGGGTTGTATGTATGTACATATCTATGTAGTCAAAAGACTACAATGCATTATGATAAAATATTGCGTTTCACATTTCATAAATAATGAGTCTTATAGCAACAAATTTGGGTTGTCTTTTTGACTTGACTAAGTCAACAAAAAACATGCAAGTAAATGAACGTGAAGTAATAGCTTTCGTTGTTGCTAATTACTATACAAATTCCGAAAATTTTTAGCAAATCTTCAGTAATGCAAAGCAATAAAACCTTGAAAGCTATTTAGTTTTTAGTTGGAATTAAAAAAAACGCAACAAAAAAGTCAATTCTCAGAACTCTTGAACATAATTTTGAAGCTTTTGATATAAAAGAGTATTAAAACCAACTCAAGGTACACGATGCCTTTTGCATAAGATTTCGTAATTCTGTAGGTAAATAATTTCTTAGAATCTGATGAAAAGAGATTGAAATACTAGAAGACTTAAAAGAATAAGAAGAAAATTTATCGAAAAAAAAAATTAAAAAAAAAACAAGCGAAATTATTAAATAATCTGGCAAGCCATGCTATAGCGGGTCAAATAAAAAGAAAAGTTCTTACCCAAACACTCCTTTCTACTGAAAACCGGTTAATTATAAATTTCTTGTGTTTCTTATTACGTTTTTCTTGCTTCACGACTTCATTCCTTTATTCTCAGACTTCAGACAAACTTACCTTCACAATCCTTCGAAAATTAAAAAGAAACTATCATCATTGCAACATCATGAATAATTTTATGATGCTGTCGAAGCAGAGACATTAAAGAGCACCTTATTTTACTCCGCCCACCTCTCCGCCCAACCGACCCACTATTTTTGTTTACCCTTCTCTTCGATTTGCATTTACATTCATCTTCTCTACTTTACATCGTTCCTCCCAACTTTATCCTTATCTTTAAATACGTTTCGCCCCACTTAGAACCTTTCCTTCACCCACTGCTCCACAACTTAATGACATGCTAACATGCGTGTCTTTGTTACTCCTTCCCTATCTTCAATACGTTAACTCCTTACTATAAAAATTAATTTTTTTTTTCTCTTTTTTTTTTTTTTTTTTTTTTTGTTTTGGTGTCAGTATTTGGATTGTTGTTTTATCGACGCTAGCTTGACGGTCCTTATGCTAAAACAGTATTTACAATGTAGGCGTTTGACACCGTTCACCATTATGCCAACTTATCCCTCATCGGTGCACAAACGATGTCATGTGGCGTCCATGTTCTCCTTAGCTATGGAACCTTTATTGTAACAGGGTGCTATTCATTTTTAGATCTAACAACGTCTTCTAGCAAAAAGGTGGTAGTAGGCTCACAACGGTATTTCAACCACCGTCGCACCTCCGATCTCCCCATATTATGACAACCCAACCATGTTTTTTCGGGCATTTTCAACGCAGCGAATTTCTGCACAAGTCTAAAAAAACGGAACACCAATATGCTCTTTCGAATTGACTTTTACAACTTGCATCCACATGACCTTCTCTAAACTCACAACCACTAAATCACACCCACGCCGAAAATAAAGTGGGTGTGGCCGCTGATCGCGACGGCCGACCTGAAGGGGTTACATACATCCATAATTGACAATTAAACCCTTCTATCGTGTTTACTTGAATAACGCTTTCACTAACCCTTTAATGTCCTGTGTTTGTTTAACTTTCTTTATCACTGGGAGTGGCCGGTACACCCCCTACAGTTTCAAAGTCGTCGAAAATGCTGATTTTTAAGCACCAATCTCTTGGAAATCTCGCTGACAGAGGTCGTATCGAGATATTTTTATTTTATCCGTCTTTGCTCGCCTGGCTTACGAGGCGCATTGAGGTCTATACAAAGCCCAATTAACTGCATGATACATTATACGCGTCCTTTCCATTACCCTATACTGAACTCCAGAGCACTCCTAACAATGACATTCTCTGTCTTGCAGCAATCCTTTTGAGCTGCGTATTTTGCTTTTGTAATTCCAATTCAAAACCGTTATTCGCTGAAGACCATTCATTTTACCAAGGCTCTAAAAAAGCAGCTTTCGACGGCCTCAACTGGCTCCACTTGCCTGTTTGCCAAGCGTCCTGTAGTTAGTACCGAGCTCCTTCCTAGATAGATGTGTTGCCATCTACTTGACGCGTCACCCCCTTCCCCTTTGGGGGCCACTGGTCTCAATCACGCCTGACTCGTTATCATATAACGCAAAAACTCATGAACAAATATCTCTTCGGCGCTCTCTCTCTCTAGCCGGTTCTCTGGAAAATTTTGGCATAAATAGTTTCTCAAACACCTCTGTCCATTCGGACCTCAATTGGGCTCACAACTGCTACACGTCCCCGCTCTCAGACTATACACAAATCTAAACACACCCAAATAAATGGTCTCGGAAACACGAAATCCTGGTTAATTCCCATTGTGACCGACGGTACTTCTTATTTTGTATGTATAACGTGAATAATTTTTTTTGGCACAGTTCTCTTGGTCCATATAGCTCTCAGTTGAGCTGATAGGCTTACTTGTCGGCCGTTGTTCTGTCTGCCTTAGCCGGTAGGTGGCCCCTGCGTTATTAGACCGAAAACAACGGCCATTTCGAATCCGTCAACATCAAGGAACCGAAAATGGACAGGAATACTTTCATTTGGGCATTCCTCTCGGGGGGGCGCCGCGTTCACGGCAAAACATTTACTGGAGTAAATACAAAAACTGCCCTGAAAAAGTTTTCCTCCAACCCACACTATATCATTCCCAGGATCGGCTCTTACATGTACCTCGTCGCCAGCTCTAATTCAAATTTCACACACACCTAATGTGGTCCAGTTCGCATCAAGGCTATGGTACACCGTCAATCATGACCATTGACTGTGTTCACCTGTACCATGATGGCCATCTCCTGTCCAGTGCTAATGTGGTGGCTTACGCACCAAAACGTTTACAATACATTCCAATCTGCCAACGGCCAAACGATTCGTTCTTTATGTGCGGCCGTAGGTCGGACCTCCCTTCATCCAAACAATTATCTGCCTTCATGACCAATGACCTCTCACCCCGAAATCCCAAACATTGTAATTAACGTCACCTTTTGTAAAATGAGTGCTCATATCTCTTCAATGAACCTCTGTTTTCGGGTTTAAAGTCAAACTACCTGTGGTAGCCACCAAGTGACAAAAATATGCCCTCATATGGCATAAGCAGTCTTGTTCCGACAACCGAAATCTCAGCCCTTTTGAGCCTGATCGCTTACCGACGTCCTATCACGTTTAATACTTGATACTCATCTCCTACTAGGTCTATATCCTTATAAACATAATTCCTGTTGCTACACGCGACATCATCACATACATGTTATGCCCTCTTTGTTGGTCCTAGCGGATTATTCTCATGCTGAGCCAGTAATAATAAACCGGTTCCTGTCATCCTCTTCTAACCAGTACCATACCTGCCTCGGTGCAAACGTTCACCTCCTTGATCCTAATCCAAACCTTCTTCCTTAAACTCCTGTACATCTGTTCCAGATTCCTCCGCACACCTTAAATAAAACAGAATTCTAAGAAATTACTTTTACCTAATCAGAATTACTGATAATTCTTATGCAAAAAAAGGCAATCGTGTATCCTTGAGTTGGTTCTTGACATCTCTTTTATATCAAATGCTTTCAAAAATTTGTTCAGAGAGTTCTGAGTAATTGACTTTTTGTTGCGGATTTTAATTCCAACTAAAACACTAAATAGCTTCAAAAGTTTTATTGCTTTGATACTGAAGATTTGCTAAAAAATTTTCGAATTTTGTTTTATAGTATACTTAGCAAACAACGAAAGCTATTACTTCACGTTCATTACTTGCATGTTGTTGTTTGACTAGTCAAGTCTAAAAAGACCAACCCAAATTTGTTCTATAAGACTCATTATTTATTGAAAATGTGAACCAATATTTTATAATAATGCATGTAGTCTTTTGACCCCCATACATAATATGTACATACATTACAACCTTCATTCAGAATTACGACACCTCTGTTATGTTGTGTGGGATCATTTTTATACATTTTGAGAAGCTTTTCATGGCCAATTTTCATTTATTACCTCCAGCACACATACAATACATACATAATTGGCCCACTTACAATCCCTTGTCGAGTACATGAAATTACTGCCCTTAGCTTACATGGAATATCACCAACTGTTATATTGGTGTTGTTAATTTTACTACTATGAGTTGGCGGGACCTATCAGTTTAAAGTCGACTCTCGAAACGACAGATTTTAAGAAACTGCTTCATGGCAATTTTATTACTCTCAGAGTATTTTTGCCAGATATCTGCTGAGAGGAAGTCGCCGAAGAAAATATTTTTTTTCATATTCGTTTTTGGTGTCTGACCGGGAAACGAAACCCCTGGCCTTTCATCTAATCAAAGCCAACCATACAACTCTACTAGGACTACAGCGGGGACTACTCTCAGGAGTTTTTGCAAACGAAATCTGCGGTCTGAGGAGGAAAAAGTCGCTGAAGGAAATATGTTTTCATATTTTGTTTTGTTGGTGATATCTGACCTGGAGTTTGAACCAACATACTATTTACTAGACTGCGGATAGTGCATTGTGTTCGAATACAGGACAGATACATATAATACATAGATGAAAAGAAAAAGAGGCCAATTTTTTTTTAAATGATCACTGTTATCTCCATTATTTTTTCTTCGGGAATTGCTTTTTAGTAGTAATTCTCACATACTTTTTTTTCTATTGTGAATATTCTCATTTAATGTCTAATAGGAATCGCGCCCACGGTCTCGACACTTTATGGGTTTGTACCCTTCCGAGTAGGCCATATGAGTGTGTTGTAGTTTAATAAATTGTAGTTTAAAATTGTAATCAATTGCTCAATTAAATGAAGTGATACTGATCAATGTGGTGTAAATCTTAAAGCTTGTAACTTAAACTTACATTGTCGCCGTAGTCTAGTAGTTAGTGTGTTGCCAGACTAAAAGCCAGGGTTCGAGTCCCCGGTTAGACATCAAAAAAGGAATATGAAAAAAAATTTCTTCTCGGGAGATTCCTCTCAGCAGATTTCTGGCAAAAACTCAGAGAGTAAATAAAATTGCTACGAAAAGTTTCTCAAAAAATCTGTCGTTCGGAGTCGATTTTATACTGTAGGTCTCGCCACTCATTTATAAAATAAACACACACATCATAAGTAGTGTGAGAAGCTAGGCCGTAATCCTGACTAAAGGGCTACTTATGTTATATTAACAGGTTTGTGTTGATATAAGGCCGCGATTCAAAGCCAAGGCCACACAGACGTCTTCAATAAAACAAAATACCAAAAAATATTTCTTCGGGGACTACCCCTCAGCAGAATCCTGGCAAAAGCTCTGAGAGTAATTAAAAAATTGCCATGATAAAGTTTCTCACAAGTCGGTCGTTCGGAGTCGCTTGAAACTGTAGATCTCGCCCCTCATTGAACAAAATTAACGCACACTACGTGAGTGGTGTAAGAAAGTAGGTCGTAATCCAGACTGAAGGGTTGTAATGACTAAACATGTTTGTATGTGTTGATTCTAGGCAATATCTGCTGTAAGCCTCATTTAAGAATCTTCGAACCTTAATAACCTACTTGAGGGAATGCTAAGTAGCGTAAGTTTTCTTCAACTGGTCGCAGCATCGCTCATATGGTCCTTCTGATAACGTATTACGAGTTTCAATGCAGTTTGTGACAGACCTTTCCCGTTATAGTCCTTTGAACTTAGCTTCTTAAACAATCCAAAGATATCTAAGTTTTTAGTTTCATTATGTCTTTCCTTTAATTAAAGTGAATTAATTTTCAAAATATCTTAAGAATTAAAGAAAAGTTTCTTAGGAGTTGAATTGCACTACAAAAATAAATTCAAATAAATTTGTATGCCTTTGAATCTGTTTGTTTTTAAACAATCACTTTTTATAACTTTTCAACTTTCAAAAAGATAATGCTTGTGGGCATAAAGATTGTGTGTGATGAGAGATTTTTAAATTCAGTTTTTCCGTTCAGGGATTTTTTTATTCAAATTAAAAATTTATTTTGGTTGGCATTATTTAAAATAAAATGTTTTTTTGTTGTTGTTGTACTCAAATCTAACGAAAGGAAAGTCATCAAATTGTTTACATTTGTATTTAGGCAATATGAATACGAGAGGACAAGTAAAATATTTTCGTTTTAAAAATGTCAAAAATTATTTCAAGCTTTAAAAGTTGACAACAATGAAAGGCGGAAGTTGAGTTTTTTTTTATTTTGTTTTTTTCACAATAAAAAAAATTGTTTCGTTTTTAAATATTTAACAAATATTAGAACCCTTTTGGAAACATTGATGCTTAAGTAAATGTTTATTGTTTTAAGATATAACAACGCTTCCCCCCCCCCAAAAAAAAAAGGTCATGTCAACGCTTAAAAAAATTTCTTTTTTAACTTTTCCTTCTCATATTTTTTGGTGAATTAAAAGGCAATTTGTAAAACAAAACATAATATTGTGAGTCCTTTAGCTTTCCTTTGGCAAGGCCAAAGAAATATTTAATAAATTATTTAAAAGCACAACAACAAAAAAAAAAAAGGGAAATTCATAATTTATAGGAAACGTGTTATTTAAGTTAGAAAAAAAATAAAAAAGGAAAATAAAATTCAAAAGAATTCCTTCGGTTATGAATAAAACAACCTACACATTATATCTGCCAAATAAATAAAAAAACAAATCCATTTTATGTTTAAGATGGCCAACGTTTTTGTAAACAAAATTCAAAATCAGCTTTAACAGCAATATCTTCATACCGATTAATGCTGTTACAAGTTATCTGTGTTTTGTTTATTTTTTAAATTGTTGTCTCTAGCTAATGTCAACCACTGGTTTGTTGATTTTTTTCATGTTTGTAGCTGCGGAGTAAATTAATCATAGACTGTGTCCCACCATATAATATTAATGCCGTGAAATACATTTTATTTTACAAATTTGTATGTAAATGTAGCGATTAGTGTAGTAACGTCTCAATTCAAATACAGGCAACCGTCAAAAGGAATTTAATCTGTTGTTGACATCAGCAACAAGTGTCATAGTATGCGATTGGGTTTGGTAGCAGTACGTTAAAAAGCCCCTGAACCTATATCAAGGTTAGAAAATCCAACCATCTTTAGGCAGCTTCAATGTATTCAGGAAATATTTCTTAATGCCTGTAAAAAATTTGGCGTGTGTTGGCTTATTAGGCGAACGGCCAGGTTTCAAATCGTCGTCAGACATCAAAACGAAATTTTAAAAAAATGTTTCTTCAGTGACTACCACTCAGCAAATATCTGGCAAAAAACTCTGAGAGTAAATAAAAAATTGCCATGAAAAGTTTCTTAAAATCTGTCGTTCGGAGTCGACTTTAAACTGTAGTTCCGCTGCCAACAACACAGCATAAGTGGTGTTAGAAGCTTGGTCGTAATCCTGACTGAAGGGTTGTAATGGCCAATTATGTTATGTATGTGTGAGAGCTAATAATGTAAAGAATTTTCCCGAAGTTTGTTTAACTTGCATGAAAGATTGATCAGTCAGTTGTAAAAAGGGACTATAAGAAAGGAGCATCGGCTTCCCTAAAGCAAATGAAATGGAAAGAGCAGCACAGAAATTGGTAAGGACAATACAGCTCTAGAAACTGTGGAAATAGTGCCACAAGCAATCTCTCAAATACTGTTCTGAGTCATACATGCATTCCCGGTTCGGTGCCCTTTGCATATATGAAAACTAAAGCAGAATTTAAGTTGCCGTAGTCTAGTAGGTTGTGTGAGGCCACGGTTCAAACCCCAAGTCAGACATCAACAACCAAACGAAATATAGAAAAACATTTCCTCTTGCTCTCAGCAAAAACTCTCAGATTAAATAAAATTATCATGAAAAATTCTTAAAAAAAAATCAAATTAATGGCTGATTCAGTGTATGTCTCATAATTCTCCAAATGAACCCATACTACCATTACAAGGTTAAGTACATTACATTTTTTCTTTACCTTGCTTCTTATATTTCCACCTTAGATAAGCAAATGTAGGGTATCTACTCTTTAAGTCCCAGTCTTTCTACAGTTCATGTTGTTTGCTAGGTAGCTTAGCAAACTTTCTTGGCTGTCGTTTACCCAAAGAGATTTTAAGCCTCTTAATTCTTAAAAATTCTTAAACAATGATTGGATTTGCTGGCAAACACTGTTTAACCACTTAACTACACCACGATTCTTTTTAATACGCCTATGATTTTGTTCCTCTTTGAAGTTAGTCATACTTGACTGACTCTATTTTTCTTCTATTGCTTACAATAAAGAATTTAAAATTTATCATCATTTATCATGAAAATCGGACGTGATAATAAAAGCCAACAATTTTCTTTTGAAATCGTTTTCATTTTTATTAAAAAGTCAAAGAAATTCAAAGAAGAGATAGAAGATTGTGATAAAAGTACTGACACTTTTGTTCTTGTTAAGATGTGGTGATTTAAAATTGAAGTTCTACGTTTCATTTAAAATCAGTTAGCATTTATAAAAACATTTTTCATGAAATATTTAAAAAAAAACTTGAAATTTATTTAAGCCGCATATTTCTTTTTATTATGATAGGGTGGGTCACTTAAAAGTTTAAATTTAAACATGCAATAAAATAAAAGCGGGATAAAATTATGTGGAATTTATTTTTTGTTGTGGAGTACAACTGTTCCGTTTAGAAATGGAATATTATTTCATTCATATGGTTGACCTCACGGTATCTCATTTGATCGGAGCAATTATCGTGCACTTTTTCGAATTTTTGGGGTTGCATCTCGGCAATGGCATCACGAATGTTGGCCTTCAAATGGTCAATTGTCTCCGATTTATCGGCATAACACTTTTCTTTAACGGCGCCCCACAGAATGTAGTCCAATGGTGTCAAATCACAGCTTCTCGGCTGCCACTATTTCGGCTAATTAGATAGCCATCAAACGTTTGACGTCACAAATCGTTTCTGACATGAAATGTTCAGTTGCGCCGTCCTCATTTTCAATGAAATATCGGCAAATGATGCTTTTACCTCACAAGCCGCATCAAACAGTCGCTCGTAATAGGTGCATTGGTTTCTGTAAGACCACTTGTCCGTTTTCTGGCTTTAAACGGCAATTTGCTTATTAATGTACCACCAAGATGGAAATGAGCATCATACGAAAGGATTTTGTTGTTTTTTTTTTTCGCAAATCGGCATCACCGTGCAGTTTCTCGTTCACCCATATAGCGAAACGAAAAACTAGCGGATGGCCATGCGGCTTCAATTAACATTCGACATAAACTGCTGCATGAAATGTTCTATTCTTGAGAACGATAATGAGTTGTTGTTGATGGTTTTCCTCACCAATTCAGCATAGCTTCCATATTTTTGCTCACCTCTTAGAACATCAAAAACGAAACCAATTTCACCGGGCACTGTTGGTCCTTCTCTGCGAGCAAATTTTATACGACATTTTCGTGTAATTACGACAAATTGTCTTTGTTTTGAAAATAAATTTCCAATAAATCGCAACATTGCTCAAGGGTAAATCGATTCATTACGTTCAGTGGAGATGATATACTGAATATTGTGACAGAATAGAATGACATAAGTATTGTCAGATTCGAAATAATCGATGGATTGAGTTGAATTTTTATAAAACACGATGACTACAAATGCCTAAATTCTATGTTTTAAATTGATATCCATGAAAAATTTAATCTTATTGAACTCTTCCTCCATTCATGTAATCCCTATCACGATAGAATATAAAAACTTTTCATAAAATTATGTTCACGTTTTTGCTTTCATTAAAATTTTGTTTTTTTTTAGTATTCAATACAACAGCATTGAAAAACGTACAAGCCAACGAACAATATCGATGTAAATTAAAAGTGCTTGTTTATATGCACAGCATTCGTATTAGAGATTCCAATAAATAATCATAATCAATTAAAGGCGTGATACTTGCATCATTGTTTCTCAGTTTATGTTATGATTTCACATGAAGTTTAGTTGGTTAACACCGTCTATTGATAACCCCTATACAGAAAGTGAAAGCTTTACATAATCATTGTATAGGAATTAAACTTCTACTAGCAAAGGCCTACAAATAGTAACAAATGTATACATAAGAGCTTAACAATCAGTAGATTCGACTCATACTCATAATTTCTGATACTTATACGCATTCATACTTATTTTAATATCATACTCATACTAATCATATTCAAAGTTTGAGGTACTCATCATACTCATACTTAACACTACGCATGATGTTTTTGATTTCTACCCTCGATGACTCAACATTTACAAGAATCACAAAATAAGTATGAATCGCGGAAGAACACTACAATACTCACTAGAATGTTGTGTGTTTGCTCTGTTTGCTGCTCTGTGTTTTTTGCTTGTGTGTCTTTTTGCTTTTGTTGTAAATGCAACACTAACTAAGACTGTATATTTTGATGAATGATTCGTATCACCCGAATCATGTATGAGTATTATAAGTATTTTTCTAAATTTATGAATCAGAATGAGTAGGCGTAGGAATCAAACATATTTCGAATGGTAATGAGTTCGATGTCATACTCATTATAACGTTGTACTTATAAGTCAACGTTGTGGTGAGTACGAATGAATCAGAGTAGTTAAATTTCGATATTGATGACTCACTCATACACAAAATTTCATGAGTACTTATGAGTAGCGAAAAAACGATTCATTGCTGATCTCTGGTGTACATATCTGTTGATTTTAATCAATTTTGTGTTGATGTTAATCCAAAACTGCGCTAGTGCTTTGCACTTGTAAGTACAGTGGAGTTTAGACTGTGTGATAAGTATCGTCCATAACTCTTTTATCCTCTACAAACTGTTTTCCAAATGCCTTTATAATTCACTTATGCCGGCATATAGTACACTTGGTTTTACTTCAAGCATTGTAAAAAGACACAAAGCTATGACTTGCAAAACGTTGTTGAAAAATATTTCTAAACAACTCCACCCGCGTTATTATGTTTTCCATAGAATTTCAAATTATTTTCTTTAATACTTTTTTTTCAATTCGAATATGATTTCGAATTAATTGGAAATTGAAATTTTTTCAATACATCTTCACAATATTCATTCATTATTTTTATTGATTTAAATAATTTTCTTCAATATGTATGGCATATGTATGAATGTACGTGTGTGCGTCAAGCAGTGTTAATCAAATTATGCTTCGATGAATATGCTTCTGTGCAAACGGGTGATATTTTTAAAGTGTTTATGATGGTTTGAAAATTTAAGAGAGAAATTAATTATTTACCTGAGACGATAAATGAGTGCCAGTGATTAGGTTTTTAATATTTATATACATACAGACATACATAATTGGTCCTTGTAACCCTTCAGTTAGGATTGCAATCGAGCTTCGCACAACACTTATGCTGTGTGTGTTACTCTAATACATGAGTGGCGGGTCCTACAGTTTAAAGACGACTCCGAACGACAGATTTGTTTGAGCATGAAAGTCATGCGTTATTATGATTAAAAATTTTTTTAGAACTCTACAAAGGGGCCTACACTCCAAACCATATACGGTAAAATCGTTTTTCTCTCTTTTTTTGTTTTTTTTAGCTCAAAAATATTGTTGAAGAATTTAAATTCATGACAGTTGGTGATAATAACGCCTACAGTGAGTAATAAGACATGTTCATACAGCCTCCCCCCCTTTTTTTGTAGGAATGATTAGAATGTGTTGATTAGTTTCAATAGAACAGTTTATTTGAAAATTTCTTTGCCAACGGCTGTTTGAAATTTTCATAAAGATTAAATACAAATGCTATTGCTCACGGTACGGACTAGTAGGAATGACTTTTGATAAATTTAAGTGAAGGTGTTTTTTTTTTAAATCGTTATAAAGTTAAGAAGATTAGATTTGCAAAGAAAAAATACAGGAAATAGGGGAAATATGTCCTAAAGATAAACATTTTCTTTTCAATGTTCTCATTACGTTTCTAAAAGTGTATTGCCATCACACTCCTGAAAAAATTCCATTGAAATTCTTGCCTGGCAGGAGCCGGTTGGCTTATTGTTAAAATTAATAAAAAAGAAAAATTTATTAAGGAAAAAAAATATGTTCTCATTAATTCCACTTTTTTTTCCATGTAATTCGTACTTAGACATGATTGTCTCTCTTTTAATTTAATAATTTAAAAAAAATAAATAAGAAAATGATTGTTTTCCCTTTATAAGTAATTTATCTATCATTTGCAGGCGTATATTTTCATTAAATCGCTTTTACATTTCATTTCTATACCCCCATACCACCACTATCATATCGGCTTTCTTTGAAATTACAATTTAACTTCATATCAGTGCACTATGACTGTGTATGTGAAATAATTTTAATTTTACAATTAAAATTACCCATAAGCCGCAGTACCATAGAGATGTTTAACAGAATGATGACAATATGTCATCACAGTTATTTCTTAGTAATAAATTAATCGATTATTTTATATTTTTTAAGATTTAAAGAGGAACTTTAACTCTGGTAAGCTAGAATTAGATAGACATATTGGGAGACAATTTTATTATACAGCGTAAATATTTATTGGCTATTTTTTGTATGTATATACGTATCTATTCTGTTACAAAATTCTGTATATTATCCCCACTAAACCTAATAAATCGATTAACGGTTGAACAACATTAGGATTTATTGGGCCAATGAGAAACTGCAAGATAATGCCGATTTTGTCAACAAAAAAAATCATATTTTCGGATGAAGCTCAGTTGGTGGGTACGTTAATAAGCAAAATTGTCTTATTTGGTACTAAGAAAACCCGCCCATACCTGGTCGTATAGAAGCCAATGCAGTCATTACGAGTGACTGTATGGTTCGGCTTATGGTGCGTAAACATCATTGACCCATATTTCTTTGAAAATAAGTACTGCGCAACCATTAGCGTCAATGGTGCGATAGGTATCACAGATCAGAACTGAATCACTTTTTCACTACTCATAAGTACTCATGAAATTTTGACCATTAGTAAGTCAACAGTATTGAAATTTAACTACTCTGATCTATTTGCACTCACCACAACAATGATTTCTTAGTACAAGTTGCAATAAGTCTGAGTACAACGTTGACATAAAATCATTACCATTCGAAATATGTTTGATTCATACGCCTACCCATTTAGATCCATAAATTTAGAAAATTACTTATAATACTCAGAAATGATTCGTGTTATTCGAATCATTCATCTAAATTTACAGTCTTAGTTATTGTTGCATCTACAACAAAAAAAAAAGACACACAAGCAATGAACACAGAGCAGCGAACAGAGCAAAATACAACCTTCTAGTGAGTTCTGTAGTGTTCGTACCCAAATCATAGTTATTTTGTGATTCTTGTATGTGTTGAGTCATGGAGAGTAGAAATAAAAACATAATGAGTGTGTTAAGTATGATATGATGAGTTCTTCAAACTTTGAATATGAGTAGTATGAGTATGATATTAAAATAAGTATGAATGCGTGTAAGTATCAGAAATTATGAGTACGATTCGAATCTATTCATTTTTTTGAATACTTATTGCTGATCTCTGATAGGTATGCACCCATGATAAAACAATTTTTTTTACCCGCTCTTTGTGGTATTGATGTGAACGATGTTTGGTTTCAACAGAATGATGCAACTTACATCGATATATTGCGTTAAAATTTTGATGGCCATTTAATTAGCCGAAATGGTGATGACAACTGGCTACCAAGAAGCTACGATTTGACACTATTGGACTGATTTCTGTGGGACAGCATTAAAGAAAAATATTATGCCGACGAACGGGAGACATTTAAACAACATTTGTGATGCTATTGTCGAGATAAAACTTCATATACTCGAAAAATTTCACGAAAATTGATTCGATCGAATGAGGCACCATGAGGCCAACAGCGGCAGCCATATGAATGAAATAATATTAAATTTCTAGCAGGAGGAATTGCACATCATTCTGTTTTATTTCATTTGTAAAATTTAAACTTTTAAATTTCCTACCCTATATTTAAGTCATTTTAGGTCTGGCAACTTCTAGAATCTAGATTTGTGTTTGTAATATTTGTTTGTTATTTATTTTGTGGAATAAACATTCTTATTTAGTCTGTCTAACCTTTTTCTTTCTGTCTACATGTTAAAAAAATAACATCCGCATAATAAGGGCTCAGCCCTTAATGGGAAGGGAATGTAAGAAAATAAAAAATAAATAAAAGAACAAAAAACGTGCAGAGAAGTTTATGGTACTTATGTATTTCCAAAAATTTTTAGTCTTTTGTTAGCCCTACTCATATATATTGCGTTGCCATATCAATTATTAGATTTTTATTACTTTAATGAATGTTTAGCAAAAAATTCCTACAACCTTGTTGAACACCAAGGCCAAAATATATTTTCTTTTATTTTTTTGTTTTTCTAACGAAATAACTTAGAATTTGAGAAAGCCGCTGTTAAGAAATTAGTAGGCATCGCTCATATTTAAATATGCTTATGATTGGTAGGACAAAGTTAAGGTACTAATTTATTGTGCTTTTCTTTAAGAAATTAATTAATATTTCATACTTAATTTTTGTTTTTGTTTTGGTTTTTTCATTCTTTTTGCATCAATTCGGCCTTTTTCTGTTTGATGGTAACGTGTCTGGCATATTTAAGATTGTGTAGGAAAAAAAAAATTTTTTTTTTTGAATCTTTCTTTGAATTTTATTTACGGCATATGGTTTTTAATGTTTTCCTTTTTTTTTTTTTGTTTGATAACTTTAATATGCTTAATGAGACTGCTTAATGTGTTGAGTAAGTAGTATGTCGTATTCATCAGTACATAATGCAGACGTAATAAGGCGTATGGTATGATAATTATTTTTAATAAAATTAATTATACGTATAGGCGTACAGCGTATTAATTCAACTTTGAAACTTATTATATACGATATATGATGTACATACACATATGTACATATTATTTATTTAATTTCTTTTAAGGGGATTTATACATTTCAAAAAGCACAATTTAAATTTAATGTTGTTTCAAAGAAAACTTTGTTCAACTTGAATATGAAAAGAAATATGACAGTTTAGGTTTTCAGCTGAAGCCAATTCAAATTTTTTTTCCTTTTTTTTGGAGTTGAGCATTTTTATTTACTTATCTTGTTAGTTTTCAAGGTTTCGCTTTTGCTTGATATTATTAAAATTGTCTAATAATAAATATTTAAGGAAGAAAGTTCTTTGAAAATTTTAAATAAACAAGGACAAAAAACATTTTCTTGAGTCTCATCTAACAACAAAGATTTCTTTTGCCCAAAAGGTACATAAAATTTGTTATACATTGCTTTATACAAAGGAATAATGAAATGTTTTATACTAGTTTTCCATTAATTAGTGATGGAATCCCCAAATTAAAAATTATTTGAAATCATCGTAGTCTAGAAGGTAATGGGTTGTCATATTAGACTTAAAACGGTTTCTATTCACACAAAATTATTGATTATCCAAATATGCTTCAATCTATTTTAGAAGTGTAAAGTTCTTTAGAAAGCGAAGAGATTAGCCTTTAAAATGGTGTACCTAGACATTTTGTTCAAACTTATATGTTATAAGTTTTGATGGGGTAAACTTTGAAAATATTATTTTTTTCTTACTTTTTCAAGTTTGGCCATTCTTAATTGCATTCTTAAATTAATAATAATAAAACAAGTGATGACATTCTTAAAGTGCATTATCTTGTGAAGAGATGGACACTTCGTTTGATTAAAGCAGACAAAAATTACCACAGTTATTGTTCAAAGAGTATAACAGCTGAGTCATATTTTTTTATAGATGTTATCTTATCAAATGAATTTAAGTTAAAAATGTTCAAACTTTTGTGAAGGATCTTAAATGTCTATTGAAAAATTTGTCCTTTTTCAGTTTGATCAACTTTTCACAATTTCCTTGTCATGTTAGGGTATCTCTTTAACTAGAACAACTATCCAGTCATGGCTATACGCAGGAATATTTGTGAAGGATCTTAAATGTATTGAAAAAATTGTCCATTTTCAGTTTGATCAACTTTCACAATTTCCTTGTCATGTTAGGGTATTGTTTTAACTAGGACAACTATCCAGTCAGGGCTATATGAAACAATTCATATGTCTATACGGCGAATCTCTTGTCAGTATTTTGTTGAAAATTTTTATTAATTCCAGCAGCATTGCAGTAGCTTTTTGGAACTCAAATTTATCGTAACTACCTACCATTCCATTTACATTGAAGACATCTTTTAAGTAGTCAGCAAAGATTATTTTCATACCATGCTGTATACATATCTGGACAAATCCGCTGTATGTGGTGCCGATTAGCTCTTAAAATTTGTTGTCTTGAATTCTGTTATTGTTGAACGATACTCAAGTAAATAAAGTTTGATATACCTTTACAATTCTACTCTTCAATATAGAGAGATTGATTTGCATGCCTTATCTTCATTCATTTTCTTTCATTTGTGGTAAGTAGTGTGATCTTAACTGCTTTGTCGGTATATGTATGTAAACAATTGCTTCATATAGTTGACATCACATGACACAAACTTATATTTCAACAAGAAAGAAAAATAAATTTAATTATGCTGCTATAAAAATTATTTTTCTTAAGTTAACATATATGTACAGTGAACACCAAAAGTCTTCGTACGGCAATATAGTATTTTAGCATGAATTTCATGAATTTTAGCCAAAATTTTGTATAAAAATTTAAAATTTTTATATTTATTTCATTAATTTATTTCTGTTCTATTATAAAACAAACAAATTTTTTATTGTTTGCCACAAAACAAAAGAAAAATAAGGAAAATATTCTGATACTAAGACTTTTGCTGTTCACTGTATAAGAAGCCCAAATGGGAGTTTTTCTAAATTTTTTCTTTTTTTTTTTTATTCTTTATTATTTATATTGCCAAACATTACTTTTCTTTGTTATTCTGATACTTTTATTCATAAATAATTAAGGCAAACTTCCGGTCTTAA
>QOCX01001199.1:0-18766 GCA_005959815.1 Sarcophaga bullata | reverse complement strand
CTGCGTGAATATGTGGCACGTAGTATATTGCCGCATTTAAATATGCCATCTAGAGTGAAAGAGATACCAACTTTCGCTGAACTAAACTTCTATGAGAATAATGCCGGCAATGCCACAACAACGGTTGCATCTAGTGAGGAAGAGGAGAAGGACGACGACCAGGACAGAAGATTAGAAATCACCAATAGCAATTACAATAATAGTTTCAACATAAATCCTGAAGAAATGGCAAATGCAGACATTGCCAATACAGACAACAACAATCTATATTTTATACAACCTCAGCAGCAATTGTTAATGGAAGCTTTAGGCAGTAGCAGTAGTAACATATTCGATGGCCAACACGCTGATGGTATTGTCAATCAATATGAAGACTATACGGAATATTTTAATTTAAGCAACAATGACACCTCCTCACCAGATTCTGTTTTGTTAACGGGTTCAACATCATCATCATCATCATCATCATCGCCTGCCCTCCATTTGTTGGTCTCGTTGGCCAGTGTAACCACCACTACAATATCATCGATAACCTACAAAACACAACAACAGTCTGAGGAAACATTTCAGCAGTACATAAAGACACGCTACTTGGATAACAGCACATATCCGCCATTCACCTGTGAAGGTGAATCACAATCGTTAAGTGATTCCAATGATACGGGCTTGTCGAGTGTTTACTTTAAGACCGCCGTCTATCTTCTATACATTCCCATCTTTGTGTTTGCTCTATTGGGCAATGGCACTGTCTGCTATATTGTCCAATCGACACCGCGAATGCGCACCGTTACGAATTATTTTATTGCCAATTTAGCTGTGGGTGATATACTGATGTCTCTGTTTTGTGTTCCCTCATCGTTTATATCGATATTCATATTGGGCTATTGGCCATTTGGTATTGCACTGTGTCACTTCGTCAACTATTCGCAGGCGGTGTCAGTGTTGGTAAGCGCCTATACACTGGTGGCCATATCAATTGATCGCTATATTGCCATCATGTGGCCATTACGGCCGCGAATTACAAAGAGGTGAGTGCATTTACATATATTAACAGCGATTGTTTGTTTCTTTTTTTTTTTTTTGTTTTTTGTTTTTTGTTATTGTTTTAATGAAAAGATTTGATTGAAAATGAAATCTTTACAACTTAATTTTTATGATTCATAACTTAATCAATATTACGTTGTGATATTGTGACCAAAGCATGAACACGGTTTTTTTTTAAATTATTTTCTCTAATTTTTGTTTCTTGTAAACTTCAAGCGAATCCTTCATATTGATTTAATAGCACAGTGGTGACATTACAACATTGAATTTCTTCTCCGTAGTATGAACTTAGAAGAGAACCTCTGCAAGCTGTCATCTGAAACTTTGTTGACAGTTAAAAGAAGCAATCAATACCTGTGGAGCATATGGCTTTTAGTTAGTCTAGTTAGTGAGAGGAGTTGTTGCTTGGTGATCCGAGTGATGATCATTTAAACATTGGAGATTCATTCGTAAATGAGCCATCTAGGTTGAGCCTTGCCTCCCCTTCCAGAAAATAGTACGTCAACAACGAACATAGTAGAAAGAACAAGTCGTAGGAAATAGTATCATGCAGTTAACACAATGTTTGTCACCACTACGCTCATTATTTGACCACAAGTGTTACCGTGGTTTAGAAGGTAGTGGTTTGGCTTATGAGACTGTTTAAACCCTTTGGTCAGACAGCAATATAGACACTCCAACAAAACGGAGTATGAAAAAATATTTCTTCGGAGATTTTCTCTCTGTACAGAAGGTAACAGCGTGGAAACGTGGGAACTAATTGAGCTCAACAAGAAAACATTTCGCATTCTAACAGGAATTCTAGCGGGACACTGTGCACTTGGCAGTTTGCTGACAAGCTCAGTTTGCTCAACCAGGCTTACTGCCATGGTGTGGAAGAAACTCGCTGCAACACCTCTTATGAGAGTGCCCTAACACTCAGGACACACTTTATCGGTTTTTAGGTGATAGAACCTGCGAAGTTATAGGCATGGCGATAAACTTGCCACTAAGGGAACTGGTCGGCTTAATCCGTAGCTAGAGGAGGTTCAAATCAACCACTAGCCACCACTAATGACAAGGAGGCTTACCTCAATTTACCATAATAACTGCCGAGTGTACTTATACCTATGAAGGCAAGCTAACCATTAATCTCACCTAAACTATACTCCTCTCAGCAGATTTCCGCCAATAACTCTGAGAGTAAAATTAAATTGTCATGAAAGTTTATCAAAAAATCTGTTGCTCGGACATGACTTTAAACTGGTAGTCAGTCACTCATGTATAAAATTAATTTACAAATCACAAGTGGTTTGAAAAGGTAGGCCGTAATCCTGACTGAATGGTTGCAATGACCAACGAACTGTATATGACAGATCCACGATCCAAAAGTAAGGTTAAATTCACAATTCTAAGTGTGTTTAAAATCTTGGCTTTATTCATCACACAGAGGTAAATATTTTCTAAATATCTTCATACTTTATTGTATTGTACTGTATTTATGCAATGTCTTCAAGCTGTAGCCTACATCTCATTTCAATTTATTTCGCTTTGGTCTCTTAACCAATTACCAAAATTAAATAGCTTGTGGCACTGTAAAGTATGCGAAAACAAAAATTTTTTTGAACGTTTCTTACGTTATATTACTTTCCTTATTAATTTAATTAAAAATGTATCAATTGGCCACACTGTTTATTTTAGGAAAATTAATTTTCCATGAAACACTATATTTGGTGTAAAGCAAAGAAATTTTTACGTTTTACGAGGTATGATCCAAAAATAACTGATATTTTCAATTTTTTCAAAAAGTATTGATTAATCAATAACTACCTTGTCCCCTTCAAAGTAATCCTCCTCAGATATAATACACTTATGTTAGCGTTTTTTCCAATCCTCGAAACACTTCTGAAATGCGGTTTTTGGTATCGGCAACAGCTCCTGTTTCGATTTTTCTTTTATCTCCTCAATCATTTTTTGGGAAGTGGAAAAAGTCAGCGGTGGCCAAGTCGGGTGAATACAGTGGTTGAGGCATGACCATGACCATAAACCCACGCACAAGCATCGTTGTGTGAACTGATGCGTTATCATGATGCAAAATCCATGATTGGTTTTTCCACAATTCTGTGCGTTTCTAACGAATTGCTTCGTGCAATCGATGCATAACTTCAAGGTAGTATTCCTTATTGACCATATTGCCTTGTGGCAAGAATTCATGATGCAAATCACCATTGCAATCGAAGAAAACAGTGAACAAACCCTTCGCATTTGACCGAACTTAACGTGCTTTTTTTGGTCTTGGCTCTTTTGGATGCTTCCATTGGCATGGTTGGGCTTTGATTGCAATGTCATAGCCATACACGTCATCATGATTCGTCACCAGTTATGACCTTTTTAAGCAAATCTGGATCGTCATTGCGGACGTTCAACATTTCCTGAGCGATGTCCAAGCAACGTTGTTTATGCATAAAATTTTAAATTACTTGGAACAATCTTCGCTGTCGCACTTTTCATGCCTAAAACATCCGTAAATATTGCTTGTCATGAGCCGAACGATATGCCAACATCATCAGCCACGTCTCTAATAGTGATTCGATGATTATCCAAAATCATTTTTTTTTTTTTTTTTTTTTTTTTTTTCGTTCACTGCTCAATGTTTTCATTGGTTGTTGATGTGTTCGCTCGATCGGGACGAGCATCATCATTGACATCTTCTCGGCTTTCCTTAAACCGGTTATACCACAATTGAACTTGTGTTCTGTTCATAGTAGACTCGCCAAACGCTACAGTCAGCATTTCAAATCTCTTTGCACATTTAATTTCATTTTTTGATCAATTTTTTCGAATATAAAAAAAATCGAAGAGCACACCAAAACACGACTAACCTTTTTATCTGTCAAAAACAAACTGACAATTTAAAATGGCTGATATTGTCAACATACATAACAAACATGTGTACCAACATAGCAGAAAAAAATTCGAAAATCGATCATACGTAACTCACGAAATTTGAAAATAACGGTTATTTTTTGATCACTCCTCGTATGTACCCTCTATTCCATGTTACTTACTTACATAGCAACATTTTAATACTGGAAATGCCATCAAGTGTCGTTTTAAATTAAAATATAACAATAGAGTCTCATGACATAATGGTTATCGATTACACATTACACTTAAAAACGTACCTTTTTTTATTTTACATCAGTTTCAGAAATTTTCAAATTTAAAATCTATTTGCACATTATAAAACCGTTACAAATATATCAGAAGCATATTCTAGGAATATTTTTATGACTAGATCTGTGGCGAATGCCTCAGTGAGTATACCCTGTACAACGTTTACAAAAAAAAAAAAAAAAAAAATTTCTTTTGTTGTTATAATTGAAAGTAGTTTAGTAGCACATTTAAAAAAGTACTGCTATTGAGTAGCATATTACTTGCAAGATTATCTCAATTATTATCCACTTTAATAACAAAATCTTTTTTGTTGAAATGTATTTCACTTTGAGAGGACAAAATAAAATTTGATACGTTTATTCACTTTAATCAAGTTGCCAAGTAAAAAAGCAAAAAAAAAAAAACCAAAAAAAACTTTTTCCTTTAAACAAACCATAGAGAATTACTTTCTTTTTCTTAAAATCACACTCTCTTGGTTTCTATAGAAACAGGACATTTCAAGTATTTGAAGTCAAAATGTTACAAGGACAAGTTTAATTAAATGAAACAACTAAAGTGTGTGAAAAAAATTTTTTTTCTTTCGTTTTTTCTTATTTTCTTTTTTTAAATAGAAATGAAAAGAAAAGAAAAAAAGTGCAATAGACTGACTATAGTAGGTCATAGACGAAACGATTTCATGGACATATTATTTCATAATAAATATTTACAAAAAGTTTGTAGGCACTTTTGTCCATTGACAATGCTCTTTCTGGCTATTTCTGGCAATATTAATACCATCCAGCAATCTTGTTTTAAAGGTGACAATTCACTTAAATTGAAGTCCTATTATTCTATCAAATAGGTTTGAAAATCGTAAAGTTTCCGTTATATTTTGCTTTTTACGTTAGAGAAAATGTAAGAATAAGCTTAGGTTGCCGAAAAAATTTAGGAAAGATGCAATAGTTCGTGCATGTTCAATCCGACAATTTGCATAACAACGATGCATTTTGCTCTTGACCATCAACCACAAAGAGAAGCTGGCCAATAAACAGTGTATACATTGCTAAGGAACTCAGCATTTAGCATCAAATAGTTGTCAGCCAATCGACGAAAGCTGAAAGCATAAAGAAGCTCAATGTTTGGGTGCCTGAAGCACCTACCCTGGGATACGCTGCTAAACCAAAAGAAATCGAATCAGTTATATAGCGCTTCATTCCGATCGGCGAAAAGTGTATCACATATGACAGTAGTGTGTGAAGGATATCATCAAATTAAAGCTGCGCGAAGGGAAAGCCAGTGTTGATAACAGGTAAAGACAATGTTGTGTGTCTGTTGGGATTGAAGGGAATTGTTTATAATGAACTCTGACAATCTTATTTATTAACTTAATTTACTTAATTGGCCATAGAATTGGCCATCGCAACACATCATTCCAGGCGCCTTAGCATCTTGCGTGCCTACGCAGTTGGTCACAACAACCACCGACAGAGCTTTCCTCGATTTGGTCTTCCAACGGATACATGGTCGTCCTCTACGCGACTTCCACAGATTCACGCATCAAATGCCCGTCTCGCCGGAGATCCTCCTTCATTCGAGCGGCACGGCGCGAGCAGTGCAGTTGCTGGATATTAATACGCTGCACAACGTCTATGTCGTTGAGGAGCTTATACAGCTCACTGTTTTATCGAATGCGGAAATCTTCGCAACTAGCACTGGACCGAAGATCTTACGGAGGCTTTTCTTTCGAATACTGCATTGTGCTTAGTAGGTCCATGCCTCTGCGAAGTAGGGTAGTATGAGCGTCTTGTAGAAATTAGTTTCGTCGCGCGAGAGAGGTCTCTGTTACTCAGTTGCCTATTGAGACCATAGTAGCACCTGTTGGCAAGAGTGATCCTGCGCTTGATCCCGACTGACATCATTTTTGGTGGTAACGGCGTAACAAGACAGATAAATTCCTTCAAAACTATACTTATTGGCCGTAATCTGATGATCAGTACACCGCACTTTTCTACTTGACAACCTGATAAAACGCTTGATTCTGAACTTTGACTTACCATACCTAATTGGTTATTACAACCCTTTAGTCAGAATTGCGAACTATCTTAGCGTTAATTTTATCTGTAAGTGGCGGGGGACTTACAGTTTAAAATGATTTTCGAATAACAAATTTTTGAAAAGCTTTTCCATGGCAATTGTATTTATTCCCAGAGTTTTTGCAAGAAATTTGCTGAGTGGAAACAGTTGAAGAATATTTTTTCAAATTTCTGAGCTAAGATTTGAACCTAATGCTCTCGTCTTTATGAGACAACACACTACCTTGTAGACTACGGTTGCTAGTGGCCTCCTCCTCTTAATAATTCTTATAAAAAAAAAGAAATTTTTGGGTTTAGATCGGTGGCTTTACAGACAGACCTGCAGTCCACGGATTATCATACATTTGTAAGCCATTGTCTTACTTTAGCGCAATCAAAAATGGAAGAGCTATTTATTACTTTTAACGGACACTGTATTAATTCAACATAAGTGTTTATTTATTGTTCTTTTATTCACCTGTCTATCTCCCATGTTAGAAAATTGCTCAAAATAAAATGAAATAAAATTTCAAGTACAAGTTCTTGCCAACCGTATCTAAAGCCACATGAACGTTTAGATTACTGTGTAAGGCTACAGTATTAGAGTTTATTTTCCACCTCTAACTTGAAGACAAAGTTTAGAAAAAAAAAACAAGAATTGATACCCTAGTGTCAACGAAAGAAAGGAAAATATAAACTAACTTATATTGTAATCGTTCAACTAAAGTGTAAATGAAATAAGTTTAAATGGATGGTTAAAGCTACAGTACAGTGGCGGCAAATTAAAATGGTACAATAAAACAAAATAAAATTTGTTTTTTGCCTCTGCTAGCTTATTTATATTCCTAACTAATAAGTACTTAAGACCGTGTATTAATTTCGGTAACTAATAACCACAATTTATGACCAAAATGAGTTTATATAGAGCTAGACTGGTTGTGTGTTTTGAAACATAAACTTTTAAAATGTCGTGTAATTAGTTTAATGTTCGTTTATTTATAGTATTTGATCAACAAAATTCCAACTAAATGAAATAATCAAGAGACTCCTCCTGCCTTACTACCATTTCACCATGATTTCATGCAATGTTTGGGCAAATATTTATTTTGCTGTTGTCATCAATTGTTGAAAAGTTCTGCTTATTTATTCAGTTGCCCGAATTTAAATTGTTGTTAAAATGGTTTCAATGGCCTTCAATTGTTATGGCCAACCATGGTTTAGTAATATGGCTGTTCGTGTTTAGTTGATTGAATGTTTTACTGTTATTTACCACTGTTAGCCAACAACCGTAGCATAAAAAATTTAATTTAACTTTTCTATCCCCGACATCAATGGACAGAGAGTTTGTGTGAGTTTTGTGCTAAAATGACAATAAGCATTTGAAAAGGAAAACATAGAAGAGAATAGAAAATAGAAAAAGAGAAAAAATGTGTGAAATTAAATAAATACGGTGTTAAATCACAGAATAAATATTTTTTTTACTCTTTGGTGTTTTGTTTTATTTCTGCATAAAGTGTGTTGTCAGTTTGACTATGGTTTTTCTCAAAACAATTTTTTTTTCTTTTTTTAGATTAAATATAATATGTGTGTGGAGTATCATAAAACTTGAAGGGAATATGTAGATACCTTAAAATGAAATAAAATTTTGTAAATTGTCAACATTTTACGTCGAGTGCTTTTAAATCAATATTCCCGTATGTTAAAAAAATATATTCTGATATAATTAGTCTAAAAAGGATTAGTTTGGGTATTTGTCCGATAATGTTTGTGTGTCACACTGTAATGCAAGTCATCTATGGGTAGGCCAAATCTATCACAAATAGCACCCAGCTAATGACATAGCGTAGGTTGTGAAAACTCAAAAACATTTTTTTTTTATATTTCTTGAACCCACCAAACTTGTTTCATTTGACAAAAACCGTTTTTTCTTTTTGGACTTCACACACAAATTTATTGATTACACAAACAAATGTGACAAATTTAAGCTTTCTTACAAAGGGGAGAAATGGACCTTTAAAACGGCATACATATATATAATATTCGACTTAATATTCTATAAGGTTTGATGAGATAAACATGGCAAATGCTAATTTTTCTCACATTTTTTCAAGTTTGTCCATTCATAGTACAAAAACTTTCATTAAAAAATATAAAATAAATGATGAGATCTTCAAGTGCATTCTATTGTGATGAGATTGACACATTGTTTGATAAAATTGAACAAAAATTACCGCAGTTATTATTTAAAGAGTATAACAGTTGTGTTATATTTTTCATATAAATTTTTTATTTTTTAAATGTTCTTTTAGTTTAAAAGTTTTCAGAATATCTGATGGATCTTGTTTATTGGAAGATGTGTCAATTTCATGTTTGAGCGACCATCAGAAGTTAGCCGATGTTTGAGCAAAGCGAAATAATAGTATTTGCAAAAAACACAATTATTACCAGACTTCTGATAGTCGTCCAAACGTAAAGTTGACGCATTTTGTGGTTTACAATCAAGATCCATCAAATATTTTGAAAATTTTTAACTTAAGTTCATTTGATAAGATAACATATATAAAATATATGGCTCAGCTGTTAGACTTTTTAAATAATAACTGCGGTAATTTTTGTCCAATTTTATCAAGCGATCTGCTAATCTCTTCACAAGAGAATGCACTTTAAGAATGTCATCACTTGCTTTATAGTTTTTAATTTAATTTTGCAATTAAGAATGGCCAAACTTGAAAAAATAAGAAAAAAATAATATTTTCCAAGTTTACATCATCAAAACTCATAACCTATAAGTTTGAATAAAATGTCTATGTATAGCACTTTAAAGGCTAATCTCTCTACTTTCTAAAAAACTTTAGATTTTTAAAAAATGTTCAAACATATTTGGGTAATTAATAATTTTGCGTGAAAAGATAAAAAAAATAATAAAATACAGTTCTTGTCAAATAAAACAAGTTTATAGGGTTCGAGAAAAATAAAAAAAAAATATATTTTTGAGTTCTACTCTGCCTGGTGAACAACTTAAACTATGTAGTTACTAGGGTGTATTTTTACTGTCGCACCGTGTTATTAATGAAAAAAGAAATCTATTTAACGTGTATCTATGACGGAAGCTAAAATCCCAGTTCTTTTATAATTAAAGCACATTTTTTATCGAATATACATAACATTGTGGTATCACAATGGGCCCTGCGTGCGGCCTAAGTGTGTCCGCTCATGACTCCATCGAGGGACAGCCACTTCTACCTACCCACCTACCTACCTACATAACAAAGTAACTTATGGCACTAGCTAAGCTAGACTTGTGCTCTCCATTAACATAAGAGAAACACTTTCTTAGGACTTAGATGGGGTTAGGACAAGATGGTCAATATTTCAGCCATTGAATATCACTTGTATTCCTCTTTATAAACTAACAAATAAAGGATCCCATGATATAATGACTCTTACAGAGAATAGTTCGGAACCATCAAATAACAAATAATTCTTGTTTTTGGTTAAAAACATCAAAAAAGAAAATTGCAAGTAAATTTAAAAATTTTTTTTTAAAAAAAAAAATGTGACACACTGCTTGGCATAAAATATGTATCCTTTAGAGGCGTTCATCATTCAATAGGCAAACAATATCTATATACATATGTATGTATGTATAATATGAATTGTTTACATTTCCATCAGTCTTCTTTTGCCCTTTCCTATATCATCCTACTGTTTTGTTTGTTTTTGTTCGGGTGCTTAAAGAAATTTCCTCTCCGAGAGAAGCCATTATTTATTTTATTTTTGGTGACTTCTCCAATAAAATAAATTACTATGCCTCGTATTTATTTGTTGGAAATCATAAATGTGCGTCTGATTCAAGTAGCGTTCTTTCTTTTTTCCTTACACCACACGTCGAAAAGTTAGCACAAATTAACGTTTTTTTTTCTGATGGAAAAGGAATAACAATGGGGAATGTAGAAAGTGCTTAGGCAAAGCTAGTTTAGCGAGCAACTTGTCGTTCACAGGCAAGTTCACTCGGTGGCCCAGGTTGCCCAGTGTGTTACCCAATGTAAGGTAAACCTCCTTGTCATAATCCATTAGTGGTGGGGTTGAATTAGTCGCACATTGGCCACCATGTCCAGATCGTCAAATGTTCTGTCACCCAAAACCCAAAAAAAAAAGATGAATTACAAGGCACTCACATAAAAGCTGTTATATTGAAAACGTTTTTTCCACATCCTGGCAGCTTCTGCAGTGATCCTGGTGGGACAGAGTGATCTCGTCAGCGAAACTCTGTCCCGTTAGAATTCCTGTTCGAGTGCTTACCATTCTCTTGTCGAACACAAATTGACTACTGGTTTTCCTGCTGTCCATTGCTGAACACAGCAGTTTTGAAATTCGATAACCAAGTATGTTGGATCATCTATGGTTTGTTGAATTCCATGCTGCTTTTTTTCAACTTGAAAAAATATTCTTCTCTATTGTCACTAAGGAAGTGTACTATGGTTCACTAAAGAGTAACAATGTTTGGCTGCATGATGTGTTTGAATTATTGACTTGTATAAGTCAAATTTTATAAGTCAACAATAGATCTGATTGTGTACTTTGACGTATTAAAAAGGGGTTATTTTGATTTTAACATGACAACACAAGACAAACATTTCAAGTCCGATCGAAAAGCATCAATTTACACCCTCTCGTTTAACTCAATTCGAAAACTAAGTAGTGTGTTGGCTTATTCGACGTGAGACGACGGTTCAAGCTCTAGGGTCAAACATTATTTGCAGATTTCCGGCAGAATCTCTGAGAGTAAGTCAAAAATTGCCATGAAAAGTTTCTCAAAAAATCTGTTGTTCGGACACGGCTTTAAACTGTAGATCAAGCAACTCATATATAAAATTAACATACACAACATAAGTAGTGTACACAGTTAGGCTGCAATCCTGACTAAACAGTTGTAATGACCAATAGTCTAGTTCATTGAAATTCCAGTCTTTGCTATTACCATACGCCATCGGGAATGAACGTTGCAGTTGTTGAATGGTCTAAAATTAAGCCAAGATTTTTTTCATTTCAAAATGTCTTTTTAAAAATATTTCCCGCAAGTTTTTCTTTTGTAGTGGTTCTAAACGTTTAAACTATAATATAATGCAACTTATCGGAATTATTATCTGTAAACGTCTTTAAAAACTTTGTTCTTAAGTTCATATTCTCGTTTCTTTTTTTTTTGCATTTTAAAGTTTTGAAAATAAACTCGTGCCTGCAAGTAGAAAAGCAGAAGATTTTTATTATAATAATACCAACAAGGTTGTTTGTTGTTATTATTTTCTATTTTTGTTTTTATTTTTTATTTTTAACCAATGTCGAACACACTATGCTGTAAAGTATTCCTTTGAAATAGTTTTCGTTCGCAGTAAACATTCTTTGTCACGAATGCATAAATATTTACAAAATTCTTGTGTGTGGTTTTTCTTTTTCTCTCTTCTAAATATTCTAAAATGTTTACAAGATTTATTGCATTTTGACTTGATAAAAGAAATTGAATTTATTTTTTTTCTTCTTTTTTTTAAATGCATATTTAAATGGAAAATTTTTTGAAAACGCAAAAAAATATGTTTTCCTGCCACGGATGCATAAAATTAGCACACACACACAACATTAGTGTTGTGAGTAACTAGGTTGTAATCCTGACTTGAAGAATTGTATTGATTGTTGTATGTTGGAAACAGATGATCAACACAATTATGATAATATTTCTTCATGTGCTCTGCTTATGTGAGTCAGTGTGTGATAATTAAAAGGGCTAATGTGTCATACAATGTTGTTTAGAATGCTGCTTAAATTTGTACTGTACTTGTTCTTTTTGCATTAATTTCTTACCTAAAATCCCTTGATGAATTTGTAAAGGTATTCCATAGTCCGTTTGCATGTCAAATACAGTTTCTGCACAAAGCCTTGCTACTTGTTTTGTGATTTAAAAACCTTTTAAATTACACCTTTACACGCTAGTCTCTGTATCTTATTCTACTACAATTGAGTTGTTTTCAGACTCAATAAAGCGCTATTAGTCTGACCATCATGGTATAGACTCTGTACATAATTTATTGGTTGACTCCGTTGGAGGCATGCATTTCTAGTCAACTGGTTCGACTAATGGAAAATAAAACTCTAAAAGGCGTTATTAATCTAACCATCATGGTATAGACTCTGTACATAATATATTGGTTGACTCCGTTGGAGGCATCCATTTCGAGTCAACTGGTCCGACTAATGGAAAATAAAACTACAAAAGGCGTTATTAGTCTAACCATCATTGTATAGATCCTGTACATAATTTCTAATCAACCGGAAAATAAAGCATATGAAAATTTCAGTCACTATACTTTAATTTTATTCTAAGCAACTGTATTATAGAGGAGTGGATTAGGCGTATAAAACTCTTTAAACTTTCTCAGCTATTCTAAAAGTCTGGAAATTCTAAATCTATTGCTTTATATGCAAGGTAACAATATACAAACAGTGGGCTTCAAAAGCAACTGTACATTAAAGACCATAAATTACCGTTATTTTTTATTTCTAAAATTGTTTCGTTGCTAGTTTTTAAAGTTGAAAGAAAAACCGAAATATTACCAAATTTTTTCGGCCACTCTCCTTAAGTGGTAAAAGTTGAGTTTGGTGGTTGGAAGTTTGTTAGAATTTTATCCCTAGCCTACAGTTTCTTTTGACGCTCACTGTATGTATTTCGAAGTTTGATTAGCTTAAGAGAATAAAAGCAAAAAAAAATTTCCAAATATTGTCAAATTTTTTCGGCCACTCTCCTTAAGTGGTAAAAGTTGAGTTTGGTGGTTGGAAGTTTGTTAGAATTTTATCCTTAGCCTACAGTTTCTTTTAATGCTCACTGTATGTATATCGTATTAGATTGGTTTAAGAGAATAAAAGCAAAAAAAAAAAAAAATTTTTTTTCTTGAAGTATACAAATGTGCACTTTTGACATTAAACTTGAAAAGAAATTGCGTTTTTCATTAGCTCAGCATATAATTAGCATAACGTGACCTTTTGCCACGTGCAGTGTTACACAAAATACAAGAATAATTAAATTATTAAATATTTTTCACATGGTAACAAGGAGGTTTTAATAGTGGAATATCAGGTCTTACTTACATTTTAAAGCACCAAAAGAACAAACGTATGCATAACGTCCATATAGTATGTATACGAGTATTACAAACCAAAATTTCTCTTCAACTAAATATTTTTTTTAATTATTTTAATTCGTTTTTCTTTGTATATTTTTTTGTTTTTTCTTTTCTTTTAAATTAATTTTTATGCCATTGTTTCAATTGTATTTCTTTAAAGGTATGCTAAATTCATAATCGCTGGCATTTGGATTATAGCCTTGGCAACGGCATTCCCTATACCAATTGTATCAAAGCTAGTGCAACCGGGTCCCTGGCATGAATATTGTGAAAGGTAAGTCTGTAGCCGTTTTGCTTAAAATATGCAAAGCCATTAATTTCAAAATTCCAAGAATTTCATTATAGCGCGTCTCTTTTTTTTTCTCTTTCTTTCTTTCCTTTTTTCGCCTGCAAATATATTCTTTCTACACTAAGAATGTCACATTAAAATGAGTGCTTAAAACTTTATGAATTTTGTCAAGCAAAAATAGAAAATGGAAAGAAAATAAAATTAAAGTTTTCTCTATAAAAGCGGATAAATTATGCGATAAAACTGCTTATAATAATATTCTAACGATTCTTTAAAAAAAAAGTTAAGAAAAATACGTTGTATTTCATTTTATTTTGCTTACTTTTTCTTACGGGTATTGTTGACTAAATGTGGTATCATTGAGATGGTTTTCTTAAGAAATATTTTCTTCGAAATATTACCATGCTAGTGATATACTGCAATTAGATTTGCCAAAGGTTTCAAGCAACTATGAAATAAATTGTTAAACAAGGTATGTTTAACGGGGTCTTGTAAGAAAGATTATTTCTTTAAAAAGAAGAAAAAAAAAGAGAAACGAATTGTTGAGTACCCTATATATTCATAGTCTAGGATTTTTAATATGCCCTCTGCTTAGTTCATAATTGAAACGTATTCTTATTGCTAATTTGTTAGTAAAAAAAACAGTCTCAAAAGACTTATCTATCACGAACCTCAGTATAATACCCGATATAGTAAGTAAGTGCAGACGACTTAGTCTAGTGGGCAGTGCGTTGGCTTATTAGACGTAACGTCTCGGTTCAAAACAGAGATCAACAATGAGTATTCAAAAAGATGAGTGAATTCGTATCATACTCATAATATCTGATACTTATACGCATTCATACTTATTTTAATATCATACTCATACTACTCATACTCAAAGTTTGAAGTACTCATCATACCCATACTTAACACTATGCATAATGTTTTTGATTTCTACTCTCCATGACTCAACATATCCAAGAATCACAAAATAAGTATGAATCGCGAACGAACACTACAATACTCACTAGAAGATTGTGTGTTTGCTCTGTTTGCTGCTCTGTGTTTTTTGCTTGTGTGTCTTTTTTCTTTTGTTGTAAATGCAATAATAACTAAGATTGTAAATTTTAATGAATTATTCGAATCATTTATGAGCTTTATAAGTATTTTTCTAAATTTATGAATCTGAATGAGTAGGCGTATGAATCAAACATATTTCGAATGGTAATGAGTTCGATGTCAACGTTGTACTTATAAATCAAGGTTGTAGTAGTTAAATTTCAATACTGTTGACTCACTCATAGTCAAAATTTCATGAGTACTTATGAGTAGCGAAAAAGTGATTCATTGCTGATCTCTGGTTCAAACCACAGGTCGTACAGCAAAAACGAAAACATAAAAAAATATTTCTTCGGCCGCTTCCTCTCAACAGATTTCTGCCACAAACTTTGCGAGCAAATAAAATTACCATAAAAAATGTCTCAAAAACTTTCGTTCGTAGTCAACTTTAAACTGTAGGTCCCACCACTCTTGCATTAAATTAAAACACAGAACATAAGTGGTGTGAAAAGCGAGGTTGGAATCCTAACTGAAGGGTTGTAATGACTAGTTATGTATGTGCGTATGTAAGTAAAGCTAACACCTTACCAAAACTGATAAGCATCCACGCGTTTCATTGTGAAATGTGTTAATGGCACCCCGATTCCAAATATGTATTCTGGTGGCCTGTTTTTCTTATCACAGAATCTATAAATAGGACTAGAATTGACTTATATTTTACATACATATTCATTGTATCTATAGCGCTTCGTCACAATAACTCTTAGATTAGGTAAAAGTATGGATAAAGAAATTTCTTGCTTGCCTCTCTTTTTTGAACCGAGTATACTTTTCTATAATCCTTTTCCCATTCCATAGGAAATTTCTGGACTCATCACTATTGTGGATAAATTCAAATGCTGATTTTATTCCGCCTCCCATGCTAATTTAGCCTGTCTTGTCAGCCACATAGTAATCGCGTTTCAATCTCATGTCATGTGCCGTTCTCTATTTGACTTCTGCTAAAGTTGAATTGTAAACATCTTTCTGTGATATGAACCTCTGTTGTCTTTAGGACCTAAGACACACATTTCTAGTCCTTGATCAATAATATAAAGCGGTCCCTCTTTTAAGTTGCAATTCAGAGTGTGTGCCATTGGATTTCAGAGTAAGGTGTGCAGTGCTTTTATTGTAAAAGAATTCAACGTCCAACTGCTGTTTCAAAGTTAAACAGACATAAAAATGAACGGTGGTAGGTAGTCCATGAACAGCCGAAGACTCATATCATTACAGTTCACCAGCATTCCGAATATTGGATGTGCAATATACCATCTGCGTTATGAATACCGGAAATCCACAAACGTATTTACTCGTTTACGTTTTGCAGTACGGTTTCGAACCAATCCTAGTTATGTTCTACCATATCTGGAATACATACACCGTAACAGTCTTTTGAGGGAAAGGAATGATGGCTTAAGACAGTGCCACAAGTAGCGGTGTATGTATAACAGTACTCGTAATATTAAATCGCATAACATCTTACGTTAAAGCAATTTCACGAAAGGTACAGTTAGGATTTAGATAGGACTCTGTTCGGCGAAATGTGCAACAAAGCTATCTCTATTGTTAGCATTAATGACAATGAGAACCCTATCTTCTCTAACGACATTAGCTATAAGCACTTACATTACAATTTTAATTTCGATCTCAAGGCCTATCTGGTTTGTGTCTGGGATTTAAGACCGCTTTAGTGATTAGCAGGAATATACACAGGACTTTGACCTATGCAATGTGCGATAACAGATTTATGACGCGCGAATTGTGTAGATCAGCGAAACTGTTACTTAAACGTTAAATTTTTTATTCCTTGCCAACACCAAAATTCACAGTTAATACGCCTTAAAAAATAATGTTAAATGCTTAAATAAATAACAACACATGCCACTTATTCCAGATATGTTTTGCCAGGAAAGAATGGCATCCAAGGAATCAAAAACTACTATAAAAAATATACATTGGGCTCTACTAACCCTACAATTTCTGGTGCGCGCTTCAGTTCCTAGTATTTACATACAGCACCGTATTGCTTTGGCCAGTATGGGTAAAAGGCCACCAGGAGAAAGCTGAAAACTCAAGAGATCAAAACGTATGGCCAGGTCAAAAACGTAAGTAATAGTACCATACTACAACTACATACATACAATACATGACTACATACTACAGCAATTGTAATCCTTTTTTATTGGAAAAAAGAAAACATTTTTTGAATTTATTTTGCAAAAATATAACCAGATTCGCATTGAATTCATGCTTTTTTGTTTTTGTTCAAAAAAAAACTACAAAATTATTTTTTCTTTTGTTCAAAAAAAAAAAAAAAAAGAATTTTGATTCAAATCTCTGCTTTCAGAGATTTCATAGCAAACACACAACAAACACCAAAGAGTTTTTTGAGCAAAGTTTTGCCAGAATTTTAATTATTTTTACATTTCCCTCTATTACTACATTTATCTATAAATAAAAGCCACCACATTTTCTTTCCACACTTTGTTTAATTATTTTGAAAATTACCTATAAGCAATACTTATTAAACTATGATGAACAGCGTTAGAGTACATTCCTAATGTGTGTTGAAGATTAATTCGAATTTGAAAATCCAAGACACAATTCATATATTTTATCGCCCATATACGTTAACAAGAGAAAAAATGACCTATAGGCAGATACAAAATTTTGCACTTAACAGGCACTGTTAGCCTATTTAACAGTATCCGTCTGAAAAAGCCACTTGTTTAGAAGCTAATTTAGAACAAATATTTGGCATATGAGTACCATACCAAACTCAAAGGAACGTTCTAACGGGCTCTGTCTTAATGTAATCAGCAAAATAGTCTCACGTGAAGTGATACGATATTGTGAAAATTGGCTTTGAAGCTATCAATTTTTTGATTGAAAATTCTCTAGAAAATCAGTGGAAGATATAAAAAATAGTACGCCATACAGTCTATGTATACATGATAGTCCAGAGTGTGCTCTTTCCAACCGTGGTAGTGGGATAATACTGCCCTCCATCCCCATCAACCATCTTTTGCATTTCAACATTATTGTTTACAAATAATAATGATCATAATGAGAATTAAACTTCATGTCAATAGCCTACAATAATTGCAAAGTAGAAGATTAAATTACTTATTGCCACTGTTAAACAGTTAACAGTGCAAATTTTGCTCTGTTAACAACAAATGTGGCGCTGCTAAAACTTATGGATTGCGTCTTGGATTTTCAAATTCGAATTTATCACACATAATTTATTCACCCAAAACTGCAGAAGATTAAAAGTTTTTCACTATTTTTTCATTACTTTAAGAGGCAATGACTAGGTCATGGAAGATCACCTGCATACATACATAATTGGCCATTACAACCTCTTCAGTCTGGATTACAAGCTAGATTCTAACACCACTTATGTTCTGTGTGTTAATTTTTATGCATGAGTTGCGGGGACCTACAGCTCGAAGTCAACTCAGAACGGCTGAGTCTTTTCAGAAACTTTTCATGGCAATTTTTTTTATTTATTCGCAGAATTTTTGCTAGAAATCTATTGAGATGAAGTCGTCGAAGGAATATTTTTTCCTGTTTCGTTTTGAAAACTGACCGGGGGCTTGAACCGTGACCTAACGTCTAATAATTCAATACACTACCTACTAGACTACGCTTAGCCTTTTTTTATTTCTGTGCATCAATAAAGCTCCTATTAAGATCCCTAAAAAGTGTTCCTCTAAGCTTTAATTCTTTTGCATTAAAATTTGAAATACACAGTCCACATGCGAAAGCTATTACTTCAATCATTTGTAGATGCGGTCAACTTTCCTTATTATATTTCTACTTGAAAGATGATAATTGTTGGTTAGCTCTACCGAGGTCTATGGAAGCAATATTCAGCTTCTGTCACTGTAAACCTTAGAAACTGAGCTGTGGACTCTATATTCACGGAACAGCTTCCACGAAACCTTTGATTGCGGCGCAATAATCTTTGA
>QOCX01001198.1:30863-42834 GCA_005959815.1 Sarcophaga bullata | reverse complement strand
TACTACACTAATGCATAGTGTTTTCTAAGTCAATAGCACAGCAGAGTAAAAAAGTCTATGTTTTCTCCACAACTTTTCCTATCAAATTAGTTTGAGGAGTTTTGGTTTTGTTTTTATAGCCTCTCTCGTTTGTTTATACGAACCGACTTTAACACTCGTATTGTTTCGAATTGGATTTTTATTTGGTACTGCTGCTGCTGTGCTATGGTCAGGTCGTTCTAAATGGGTGCATGCATGCAAGGCGTTGATGATGATGATGATGATGATGGTGATGGTGATGGTGGTGGTGATGCCAGAGCACCGTGTTATTTGCTTTACATGATATTCGGCATTTGGACGACGTGCAATGTAAAGTGTTAGATGATGTATGAGAGAGTATGTACTTAACCACAGGCAGGCAACTTCTAGTTGCTCTATACCTTCATAAAGGTAATCACTTAAGAAGTGCAAGTACGACTATGAATGGAGGATTCTTTTGATAGAACAAATAAAAAGAAACTAATCAGTTGGTGCAACGTGAGTACGAGGTGTTATAAACGTTAAATTGTAATGCTGCTGCTGCTGCTGCTGTAATAATCAACGAAATGTTAAACGGTTTTCTCACCTGCAATTATGGGCCTGATATTATGAACAATACCAACAACAACACACTACCGCAGTGCAGTGCAGTTTAATTGATTTGTTTGGAAAAGGGAACGACTTCAAGTGAACTTTTTAAACTTTTAATATCAACGACTTGCATTGAAACATTTTTCATATTTTGCAATTGGAAATTTCAAGATTTACCGTATAGGTCCTACAAACAGAAACTTCCCCAACTTTGGCAGTTGATAATGGCCCTCTTGCTGCAGCTGTATTTGTAAAATTCACCATCATTTATGCTTCTGCAATTGCCATGGGTTCGAAGCCTAACTCAAACCTCTCCTACTCTGAGAGCAAAATATAATTGCCATGAAAAAGTTTTTCAAATCTCTGTCGCTCGAATTCGACTTTAAACTGTAGGCACCATCACTCCTGAATAAAATTAACACACGCAATTGGGTTGCGGTCTTGACTAAGAATTTGAAATGACGGAACTAAGTAGGTCAAGCACTCTGTTTCCATTTAAAATGGACGACCATGACAAAGGCGTGAATTCACTGGATGGTGCTTGGATCAGCTCAACGAAAAATTACGTTCGGCGCTGAAGTCTACTTCAATATAAATTGGTACGTGAGCAAACAAAATATTCGAATTTTGTGATCCTACCACTCCCCACATGAGAAATCAAGAGGGTTGACTGCACTCCAAGAAAGTTACTACTCCGTAAGGATTTTTGCGCTGGTAACACGGCGGTGCATATATCTCTGAGAACAACGTTTGCTAGATCATCACTGTCGACCGTGAACACTGTAGGTCCAGGTTTACCAACTTGTTTCAGCCTTAATTGAATAATCTGGATGACGTCACGTGTCACATATTTCAAGTCACTTCGGTTATTCTGCAGTTGCCGCAGATTTCGAAATAGGTTGGCAGGGGACCTTGCATATGGTTTCATTAGAAGCTGCCGTGATGGGGAAAACTGGATGGACAATACTGTTTTCTTTACCTATTGGGTATACGTCCGGTGCTATGTAAAGGAGAAAAACGCATCTTGGAGCCTCCTAAATGGATAATCTTGAGGAACTGTCAAGCATTGAATTTGGCAGCCTGAGCCTCTTCTTCATTAGAAGGTTCCAGGTTCAAGAGGTTCCAGGACTATAGGATAATGGAAATATTGTTGTATCACAATGGGTCTTCGTGTGGCCTAAGCGTGTCCAACCGACTTTCCTGAGTAGACCACCACCTCTACCTATTCACCGAGATATTTTGTACGAGTGATGCTACACCAGGTTCAAAGTATTTATTGTGGCAAGACCTATTATATTAAAGCCTTCTTCACAAAACTCTTCTGGTCGACAACTTGTTTATCCCGAATTTATACAAAGACGCAACCGATTTACCACCCGTTATGTTGTACTTGCCCAACGTTTTTTTTATTTTTATTTTCTTTTAATTTACAATCGAATAATTTACGTTGAAGTATTCTTTTCAGTTTCACAATTTTCACCAGCACAGGGATTCATTTTCGGTAATCTGCTAATATTTCTTGTCTGATGTTTATGGCAGTTTGCACGTGTTGGCATATCGATTGGCATTAAACGATTCAGAGTTTCTTCATTATCTGAAGGTTCATAAATTTCCTCTTCTTCTTCACCTTCATCACCGTCATTCTCTTCAAAATCACTATCATCGGAACACTTACAATACTCACAGTCATCATCACTTTCACTGGAATCATCATCGCTAAACAGGCAGTCGACAGGACATTGATGAAATTCAACTTTTTCTATACAGGGATCGGGTTTGTCATCATTATCCACTCTAAACCATTGGCATTCAAAGGGACCTTGAGAACAATCCACAGCCAATATACCAGTATCCGGTTCAATAGCACAGTCACATATGACTTTCGGGCAATTGCATTGATAGCAGCGCGGCAGGTTCAAATCAACATTTTTTGGTTTCTTTTTTACAATTTTTTTCGGTTCAACTTTAGGTTCGGGAGGGGTTATCGTATTAAAAATCAAACTACACAGTTGCGATGTATAGTCGTCACCATTTTTAATTGGAAATTTCTTTATGGGCAGATTCTCAATGTATTCTTTCAGCTCCTGTTTTGAACATTGTTCCACACAAACTTGCTTTTCAGATTCTAGTTTGGGTGGCGATTTTGTGCCAATGATGACTTTTTTTACACAACCTCTGGGGTGGTAATCTTCGACTATAACAGGATCGGCACGATTTTTTATACGAGCAAATAGTTCGTCATAGATTCTCAAAATTTGTTGCCGATAGTTGTGATGGGCATGGAAGAAGATGTGTTCGTACTGCTCAAATAAACGAGCAGTTTTCCGGGCAGCATGTTGCCAAGCATACTGATGTTCTTTTAATACAACGGCTTCGGTAACCAGGACTTCCTTACGCTATAGTCGGGTGTATCATTGTAGAAGGCTTTTACCGCTCTCTTGATGATGTCATAAGCCAAAAAGGATTCCATGTATGTCATCGTAGCCTTGCATTGAAAATCGTTGACAATATCATCGCGAGAAATGCAAACTCTGTTTCTTCAAATTGATGACGTTTGACGTCATAGAAATTTAAATGCTTTAACAATGGTCGACTTGGTTGCTTCAGCCTTGCATCGATGTATACCGCAGACAATCCATAATTCTAAATGAATTCGTATTTGTATTGGAGTTTATACACACACACATGCGTACAGTTCTTTGTACAATACCTCCAGCCATTGTATTGGCAATATCGTTGACATTCTCTTAGGAATAGAGGATCAAAGTTTGAATGGATCTCCTGCAGGCGCAAAATTCATGTTTGTGATAAGGACTCTTTGGTGGTTGACATTTGAGATGTTGTTGTCATTGTTTGTAAACGTTTTTCTTTTTTTTTTTTTTTTGTTTTTTATTTTAAACACTAGAAATTTTAAAAATCAAAGTCTTGTGGTTTCTTTAATTTTGAATTTCAAATTGAAGTTTCTCTGCCAGAGTGTCCGAAATTTAAAATTTTATTATTCGATACAGAGTAACTATTTTTTTGAAATAAAAACAAAGTTTTGTAAAGGAAAAACGAATTTCTAATATAAAGCTCTTAAATACAGATTAATCGATTGAATATTCGATAATTAATTCGAGTCTGGTAGTACACAGATATACTAAGGTGTACTTGGTATAACATGAGCGTCAAGATACAAATGTCTCAACACATGCATACTTAATTGGTCATTACATCTCTTCAGTAAGAATTAGCACCTAGCTTCTAACACCACTTATGTTGTGTGTGTTAATTTATACATGAATGGGAAGCGTGACCTACAGTTTTTTTTTTTTTTTTTTGAAAAGCTTTTCATGCAATTTTATTGCATTCTCACGAGTTTTGCCCAGAAAGACTGATGAGAGGTAGAACTTCTGGGTTAGAATATATGCACAGTAGATACTAAGTTAACATGGAAAGCTCTCATATAGAGAGTGTTTTAAGAAAGCCTACCGTGATATACTACTGAAGGCTTGTATGTAAATCCAGGCCATTTAACCTAGAAAATATGGACTGGATGTGTACCATACTGTCAGTGACCTATGGGGCCATTAGTAAGGCAGACAGAATATATGTGAGAACGTTTCCATTATGGTTGACGAAATACAGAGACTAGCATGTGTTGGCATAATAAGGGCGGCGCTCTGAAAGCTCTGTTGAATATAAGTAAGACTGCTGCATGTGGTATAGGGTTTCACAGACGTTGATCAATGCAATGGGAGACAAGCCTAACACAAAATTTATTGGGATTTGTGCCAAATCAAGATGCCGACAGTTCCCTATCCTGGACAGAATCAGTAGACATTAAGGTTTTTGTAAAAGCTTTGCAACGAAACTTACTTATAAAAGTAAATGGTTGCACGCTTTTTTATTAGAAACTCTCGTTTTGCGGTGTACCAATGCATTAAGAACGGATCTTCGGACAAAAGCGCGGGCTTTTAATCGGAATAAAGTACTGTGAGTCATGGGGAAACTCGTTGTTATCTTCCATACGATAGGATAGAAGACTCAAACACTCGTCTCCTATGAGATTTAAACGAATATAGTATGGATCTGTCCAGAAAAGCTGTATAAGTTAGGTAGCGAATACAGTATTCTCCTTTGCTGGGAGCTAGATCAAGTGAGAATTCGCTTTGGGACTTGTGAGCATAGGAACCTTCACTTGGTTGATGCGGATAAAACTTTTCTATGCAGTTGGGTAGATGTATAGAAGGGTATACCAAACTAAAAGAGAGACGAAGACTCTTCTTATACCGAATGGGTCCATAATGCAGCCAAGATAATTGTCCAAGTGATAAAGCAATTCGTGAAGTTATTAGTCGTTTTCGCACTATTTTTGGCTCCTCACGATTCTAAAACAACACCAAGGCAGCGAAATGAGATCACAAGAAAAAATATTGATGCTGTAGCATGAAGTCTTAAAGAAGATGCAAAAATGTCAATTTTGTTGTTGTGCGCAACTTGTTTATCTTTGTCTTTTGACTACGTAGATAATTTTACGTAGTATGTTGTTCTATACCATTCCATACTAATTGATCAAAATTCAACCTTTAGTACAGGATTAACAAACCTAGTATTCCCCAAAAATCAATTATGTGTTGGTGTTAATTTTATGCCATTATAAGTAGAGCATTTGGACCTTAGAGTTTAAGTTGACTCTAGATTAGAGATTAAGGCTTATTTCATACCGGTATTCTCCTCCTGAGTTTAGTAATATGTGCAGTAACCTACCACTTTCGCTTTGATTCACAAAAAATTTGCATCGTAAAAATCTAAAGACGGGCTTTAAAATATTCCTAAGACACTCGGTCAAGCAGCAAATTCAAGAGAAACCGCAAGGCCAGTGATCTCTGTGTATCCAGAATGATGACTCTGTTGTTCTTTGAGCGTCTTACAATAAGACAATAAAAAATATGTCTGTGATCTGGCTTGAAAGCAAATCCTTTTTTTTGTTTTGACGGAATTTCAAACTGCATTTGACTACAAATGGCTTAATGGCAGATGCTGATGCCAATGCCAACAGTGCTGATGCTGATACTGATGCTGATGCCGCTGATGATGATGACATGATGACGATTCAAAACATACATAAATTTATCATTGTTATACAAGCATACAAGCGTACATATGTACGGTATGGTATGGCATGGTATGGTATAGCAATGACCAGTAATAACGGCGCTATGGCCATGGCTCAAAGTAAAAAGAAGTCAAGAAAATGCTTTTTGTTATGATTTTTTTTTTGATTTTTTTCTTGTTTTTGTTGTTTTTGTTTTGGTAGACACAGCCAAAAAAGCCAAATTGACAGGTAGTGGCGAACTGCATACCACAGATTGTTAAAAACAAATCAAAACAAAACTCAAACAAAACAAACGTTTCAAGCACCAATAACTCAAACCATTAGATCATCATCATCATCATCATCATCATCAACATCATATGAGGCAAGATGGGACGTTGTTTGGCATGTTAAAAGGAAGGCAAATGATTGAAGGGACGAATGAGTTGAGTTGTTCGCGTATTTATGCAACTATTTGAGGATTTGATTTGTGATTTTGAAAAAGTTTCCTTTTTATGTGTGCGAACCTTTGTAAGATCGAAATCCTAATAATTGCCTGCGCTTTGATTCATATAATCAAGCGGTTTGTATGTTAAATTATCGTGATAGTTCTTTGGAATTTTGTCGGCTTGCAAAACTTTGTTATCTTAAGATGAAGTTTTTTTTTTTTGTTTCATTTCATGCAAGAATGATTCTTTATTTCTTGTGCTTTGCTTTGCTTTTCTGCATCCCCATAAAAAATTGTCTTTATAACTACAGTTACGTACTTTTGAAAGTTTAAACAACATCAGTAGCATTGGAGTTTGAAATTCATACAGATTTTGAAGAAGATTTGACGCTTCCAAATTGAAAAATTAAAAGATTTGAAGAGCTTTTATATAAATTCTATGAATAGGTTCATGACTTCTGGACTAAATGTGTACGTATGCAAGTGCATAAATTCTTATATCGTCTGTGCTCCAAATACAGCTATTTTGCATAGGTAGCCAGCCATATAACCAGCAACCAGGTTTATTGTTGAACACATTTCTGTGATGAAAATCTTCAATCCTAAACCGAGTTGTATTTGATAGAAACGTATAGCCGCCATCGTTTAGTAGGTAGTGTATATGCTAATCAGATGTAGAACCACGGTTCAAATCCCAGATCAGACATCTCGAACGAAGCAAATTATGAAGAAATATTTCTTCAGCAAGTTCCCCTCATCAGTCTTCTGGTAAAAAATGTGAGAGTGAAATAAAATTGCCAGGAAAAGTCAATTCAAAAATCTGTCATTCGGAGTCGACTTCAAGCTGTAGGTCCCCGCCGCTCATGTATAAAATTAACGCACACAACATATGTGATGTAAGAAGTTGGGTTGTAATCCTGGCTGAAGAGTGTGTATTTTGATCATTATCAATATATAGCATCAATATTTTTTCCGGTGCGCACATTTCACTGGCTTGAATCGATAAGAGAAAAAACTAGTGCGAAAACGACTAATAACTTCACGAATTTCTTTATCACTTGGACAATTATCTTGGCTGCATTAAGGATCCATTCGGTATAAGAAGAGTCTTGGTCTCCTTTTAGTTTGGTATGCTCTTCTATATATCTATCCAACTGCATAGAAAAGTTTTATCCGCATCAACAAAGTGAAGGTTCCTATGCTCGCAAAGTCCCAAACGAATTCCCACTTGTTCTAGCTACCAGCAGAGGAGAAAACTATTTTCACTACCTAACTGATACAGCTTTCCTGGACTTATCCATACTACATTCGATTAAATCTCATAAGAGAAGAGTGTTTGAATGTCCTATCTTATCAGGTGGAAGATAACAACGAATCCCCTCTTGGCTCACAGCACTTTATTCCGGGACTAAAAGCTTCCGCTGTTGTCCGAAGATCCCTTTTTGACGCATTGGTATACCGCAAAACGGAGTTTCTATTAAAAAAGCGTGCAACCATTCACTGTTATAAGTAAGTTTCATCGCGAAGCTATTACAAAAACCTTAAAGTCTATTGATTCTGCCCAGGGGCGAGAGCTGTAAGCTACTCGATTCAGTTCAATCACCCAATGAATTTTATTTTAGGCTTGTCTCTCATTACACTAACCAACGTCTGCGAAACCCTATACCACATGCATTGGTCTTGCTTATATTCAACAGAGGTTCCAGAGTTCCGCCCCTTTTATGCCAACACATGTATTTCGTCAAACACAATTGTAGCGTTTTCGGTTTGATTCTGCCTGCCTTGCTAATGGCCCCGTAGATCACTGACATCATGGTATACATCCAGTGCATATATCACTACAGGCTTTCCTGAAATGCTCTCAATATGAGCCTTCCATGTTATTGCAGAAATCTTTGTATTGAAGACCTCTTTCCGATATGTCAGAAAGTAAGAGAAGAAAAACCTTCCCTTCTTAATGATACATGAGGTGAAAGACAGTATTCTCCTTCTCCGAGCAGGAGCTCCTGCAGAAGTCATATGCCGGAAGGCCGAGTTTTTCGACATCCTTATAAAAGTACAGTTGCATGTCAGACTCGCTATTGTGCGATAGATGGCCATGCAATTTGGAGAGAGAAGTGATTCGGTCCTCTTATATATCCATACGTGTCCGATAGAGTCAATATTGCAAGGCTACACGCACGTGTAGAAAGCGTGGATTGTATTCAAATACATTGTCGTAGTGTAGTAGTGGGCGTAGCCTAGTAGTTAGTGTTTTGGGTTATTGGACGTGAGGCCTCGACTCAAACTCCCGGTCAAACATCTCGAACAAAACGAAATATGAAGAAATATTCCTTCGGTTACTGCCTCTCAGCAGATTTCGGGCAAAAATTCCGAGATAAAATTGCCATGAAAAGTTTCTCAAAAAAATCTGTTATTCGGAGTCGCCATTAAACTGTAGGTTTCACCCCTTATGGATAATATTAACACACACAATATAAGTGATGTGAGAAGCTGGTTTATAATCCTGACTGAAATGTTCACCTAGAAATTCAAACCAATCGACGCATTGAATTACGGAATGTGTTACAAGAATTGGTGGCTAAACAATCCTGAGAATTTTATCGAGTTGAACTGTTTACTGTTACGATTGTTTGAATTTCATTTCATTTGAAAGAAGAAGAAAAAGAAATAAGAGTGCCCCTTAGCACCTAACATTGTGGACTAATTGTTTTTCCACCGAATTACAATAATGTTGGGAGATCATTTCGATCATTTCCACATAATTTGTTTTCGATTGAATTTATCGAAAACAAAACAACAACCTCATATTTGCGTTGTTGTAACATTACAACAATTATTATTTGTATGGCAATGTGTGTGTGTGTGTGTGTGTGTTTGTTTGTTAATTGTTAACATATAACATGAAATGGATATTTTGTTTAAAGCTTTCTAATTAATAAATTAAACAAATTCATTACACGGGAGACGATGACTACTTGTATTCTTCGGCTGATACTTCATCAGTCGTTGTTACCAAATTCATTCAAATACTGTCCATATGCCAGTATGTATGTATGTGTATGCCAGTAAATGGGGTATTTGTGCCCAACAAATACTTGCTTGTGATTGCATTACGATGATGATGATGATGATGATGATAATGATGATGATGATGACGATGATGATGATGATGATGATGATGATGAAATGAATAATGATTGTGGGAATATTTTCTTTAAAAGCGGCCCAAAGGAAAATGTTGCTGTTGTTGTTGTTGTTGTCTGCGTGGAAAAACAAATTTCCAAATGTAACAAATTGTTGTTGTTGCTGTCATTGGACCCACACCATTCAGGGCGATAAAGTTTTCTGATTCTTATTTGTTTTTTCTGTTTCTCCGTTTTGTTTGATTGTTTTTTAGTGTGTATGTGTGTGTGTGTTTATTACTTCAGGTATTTTCTTTTGTTAAAGAAAATAGAATACAACAACAATAGAAGAAAATATTATAATAATAACAACATTAATAACAATAACAATAACAATACGAATACGAATACGAATATTATTTCAACATTATTAACAACAAATGTAAATAAAAAGCGATCATGAGAACATTTTTTCTCCTCCAAATAATTTAGTTTTCATTTTTTGTTCTATATCTTCTTCTTCTTCATTTTTTATTCATTATTTTACTATTTGCAGAACTTAAAAAGAATTGATTCATGAAATTCATTTGTTATGTTACTTAATCCATAGCCACTGCAGCAATTGTTAGCCAGATATTCCAGACCAATGAGTTTCGTAATACAATGCTCTCGACTATCACACTGAACATGCTTCTTTGGAGTTTAAGTAGACTTTTCTTGAGCCTTCTATCTAGTTTCGGCCAGATTTCTGTCGCTCATCCGGCGTTAGCGGAATCCATGACTACATTATCAGTCAGAAGCTTTTAGGCCTTTAGAGGGGCTTCCGAAGTTGAAAGTTTAGCGGAGAGTTCAATGGTTGTGCCACACTTGAGCAGTTCAATTGCTCTACAGTTAACTGGAATGTTATTCTATCTTGGTATTCATATGATATGAAGGGACATCATATCATTCGCTACCATGTTGAGATATCAGCGACATCTCGTCCGTTAATGTTTTCATGCATAGATAAGTGGTCATCACAACCCTTCAGCCAGGATTACGCAACTTTACAAACTTTTCATGGCAATTTTATTTACTCTTACAGTTATTTCCAGAAATCTGCTGAGGAGAAGTCGCCGGAGATAAAGTTTTTTGTATGTCTGACCAGCGATACCTCCACCTGAAAGACACAACTGTGATTCGGTAGCATTAGGGGCCAGTCTATTCTAAGTTTCACAGTTCCATTCAGCATAGAGCCATCAGTGAAAATGAACGGAGCCCTTTTTTACGAGGTGTGCTTCACTACAATTAAGAAGTCGTATGGCAGTATAAGGTACACGCCACTTGCTAGTCGCCCAGAGATGGCTAATAATCTTAGCCGTAAAGCCCTCACAATAAAGTTCAAGTGGTGAGAGACATAAAATATCTCCAATGCCCAATACCCAAAGCACTTTACTAGCTTAGAGTTCTCTGTTAATGATGTTTGATTTCCATTATAAAGACAAAATCATTTAACAACACTGACTCTGACGTGTAACAGTACTCATGTAATATTGCTGGGATGCATTCAATTTCATTGCATTTGCATGTGTGTGAGTTAGTTTTTCTTTTTTATATCTTGAGGTGATATTTTCCCAACACTTTGTTCTCAGTCAGTCATTCATTCATTATCACATTTTAGTTGTTTGTTTTTGTTGTTGTTTGTTTTTATTTTATAAATGTCAGGCAGTTTAGGGCATTAAGTTTTTGCCTAAATACGGTCCTAATGCCAATAGGCTACACACGAGGGAGAGAGAGCATCAAATCCATCCCGAAAAAGCCACTGTTTGATGTGGATTTTGGGCTGGAGGCGTTATCAGGCCATATTTCCTTCAGGAGTACGTTGATCAGGCCTCAACTCTATAGATCGATGATAAAAAATTTCCTATGGTTTTAATTGGTTAGACACCAACGACATATGATTTCAACATGTCGCTTCAACGATGTCATATTCCACACATAATAACCTCAAACCAGATCTTCTAACCTTAGACCGATTATCGTTGATATCTCACACTCACTGTGTTTTATTTAAATTTAAAGATAAGAAGCACTTAATGAAAGACCCAATAAGTGACAATGTTGTCAATGAAAACATCGTCATCATCGTCAACATTCCCAAATAAAACTTGCTCTGTATTAAAATGCTGTCTGTCTGTTTGCCTATTTCTTTCCATAGGCGGTTCAAGCGGTTCCGTCTATGCATTGAGACCTCTGTACGTTCTTTTGTACGCAGAAGTGACAAAACAAAGTAAATTTTCTTTGATTCCTGCTAAAGACGTTAAAAAAGTAAGTCGCACGATTAGACGTGAAAACTAAAGAGAGAGAGAGAGAGATTGTTATGGCAACAAAGCCTAAGAAACGGTAAATGAAGTGAGATTTTTATATGGAATCCGTAAGTATTCGGTAACAATTCATAATTTTCCCATGACAATTTCAGTTTTTTTGTTTGTTTGTTTATTTGTTTGTTTGTTTGTCTGTCCATTTGTTTACATTTGGTATGTTTTTTCGTTTTTCATTTTATTTTATTTACGTATGTTTATTGTTTTTATTGTTGTTCTATTTTAATTATTTTTTATCGCCATGATTTTCTTGATTTCGTTTCTTTTCTTTTTTTTTGTTTTCTTTTACGGTATTTAACACTTAAATAAAGAAATTTCAAGTAGAACAAGAATTGAATGCGTTTTCAACTAA
>QOCX01001198.1:11253-21760 GCA_005959815.1 Sarcophaga bullata | reverse complement strand
CACGGTCTAGTAGGTAGTGTGTTGGCTTCAAATCCACAGTCAGACATCTAAACGAAATTAAGAAAGAATCTTCTCAGCAAATTTTTGGCAAAAACTCTGAGAGTAAATGAAATTGCCATAAAAAGTTTCTCAAAAGTCGACTTTAAACTGTAGGTCCCGCAACTTATGTATAAAAATTAACACACACAACATAAGTGGTGCGATAAACTAATCCTGACTAAAAGGTTGTAATAACCTATTACGTACGTACGTCCCTAGGCATGCAACCGGACATTTTTGTAGGAAATAGCGCCATTGCGATAGACTCCCGTCCACTACGGAGAACTCTCTCTTGGACAAAGTTGAAGCGGTCATATGTCTGAAATATCGCATAGCATTAAAAGGTTTGAAGAAAGATTCCTTTTCTACCTTGATGGAGCNNNAATATTTACACCACATTAATTCACTCTGCCTTACCAGCTTCTCAGGAACCCCCAGCTTAGATGCTGCTTTAAAGACACGATCTCTTATAGGGCAATCAAATGTTAGCTTTTATTTGATTTCTACTCCTTTTCCCGCATTTGAAGTAACGTCAATATCTGCTCGGTGATGGTACTACCAGGTATGAAATCACAACGATAAGGCCTACCCGGTGTTTTGGCACACAATGCACTTGTAAAGAATTTGAGTTGTCATTATCACCAGAAACGTATCGATTTTGTAGGGATTTACAGCCAAGAAATCGGGTCACTGGGTGATTTTTCAAACCTGTATTGTGAACTTTTTTGCATCAGCTTTACTCAAGTGTTGCAATGGCTTTTTTGTTTGTAAAGTTTAGACCCCGTGTAATCGATAAACTGCCTTGATTTATTTTGCTGTTGTTTTCGATAATTACCCTCCCTGAACGTAATGAATTTTCTAGACAAAAACCTATGTTTGATTGATTGTTTTTACAACAGAGTAGTTAACTCTTATTGAGACTGCCAGCTGCATGCAAATGGAGACGTAAATAAGCTCCGAAACATTTGCCTTTTTTGGGTACTATGCGGCGATATTTTTTTAAAATATTTTCTTGTTAAAAATCGAATACCAAACCATACAAAACGATTTGCCTTCTACCAGAGATTTCATTAAAATTAACATGTCGTTGCCATATTTATAATCCTGATTTGGGTTTAAGCCAAACGAACCAAAAGCCACTGAATGATGATAATAAATTACCTGAGCGATTCCTATTAATAACTTTAATTAACAAAAATAAAATCCTCATGTTCAAATATTCAAAATAAATTGAAACATATATACATACATACATACATACATACATATGAAAGGATTGGAATCCTTTTAACAAACTTGTAAAACATAAAATATGTTTCACACACAAAAAGGCATACCAGCCGCCTGGCTACTCAGTAAACAATAACCGGCATGGAAGACGATGACGATGACGACGACGACAACGACTATGGTGTTGAGTAAAAGGAATCTGAGTGGCGAAACAGGACCGCACAATTTAAAATGGATGCAGGCCAATGATAGACAGACAGCTGTGGGAACTAAATTATTCAAATCAAAATCAAAACCAAACTCAAAGCAAAAAAGAGAAAAGAAGAGAAGAGAACTTTTAAGCTGCATTGCAAACTATTTTATGTATAACGCTCTGTAGCAATCGTTTGTATGTAGTTACGTTTCTATAAGGATGCAAATCTTTTATTAAAAAAAAAAATTTTTTTTTTTTTTTTTCTTTGATTTCTCTCATATGCATATTTATTGCATTTTCTTCTTCTTCGTTGCGGTAACGCCCCCATATTCCGAATGGAATTTCAATTTCATTAAAAATATCCATAAAAACTTATTAAAAAAAATATTTTAAAAACGTCGAGAAAAAAATGAAGAAAAAATTTTTAAAACTCAAATATTTACAATCCGACTGACTTTGAAATTAATGCTTAACCCTGCTAAGGCTTTAAAGCTTATGAGCATATTAAGCTTTTAAAGCCTTTTTTTAGTTTTTTTTATTTCGATTAAAATTTCTAAGAGGTTTGTTACGGAGAAAACTAAAACAAAACGTAAACGTAACGTTAAAACGTAAGAATTCTGCATGGAAATGTCTCAAGAAGTTTTCATTTTTAAAACCTTTTTATTTAGGATTAAGGATGGAATCTTTTTCTTACTTTAACTACAATTCTACAGGTCCTTAGCACACTTCCACTGCTTTCTTGATGATTATTTAAGCTCTCTTAGCTAGGATTACAACCTAGCCTCTCACGCCACCCATGTTGTGTACAAAAATTTCAACCATAAGTGCTGGGTCCTAGAGTTTAAAGTTGCCTCCCAACGACAGATTTTTGAGTAACTTTTCGGCAGGCAATTTTATTTACTTTCGGAGCTTTTGCTAGAAGTCTTCCAGTCCACTTATGAATTTTCTGTAGCCACATTAAGTCATTTCTGATGGTCCAAGTAAAAGTAACTTTCTTATTCGCTTTACTTTACAAATTAACCGATGACTCAGATTTCTTTGAATAATTATGATGAAATGGCCTCCTCCTCTAAATTATTTACGAAATACACTAATTTGCTGTACTAAGATACACACACACACACGGAGAGTACATGCTTACAAAGTCAATTGCCTGCATCCGGGCATTCTATTTAAATTCTAAATTAGAATCAACATTATTTCTCTATCCACTATATTAGATAAACATTCATTCCGATTCGTTTACATATATACAGACATTCAGTCATTCATTCATTCATTCATTTATTCATTCATTCATTCATTCATTCATTCATATTTGCGTAGGTAAATCCATGCAAGTGAATATGGGGGTCAGTATTTGAGAATCTTTAGAGAGCAAATTTAATGAAAATAATTGCGAAATATTTTGATTGTTTAACAACTAAAATGCAAAGGAATCAATAGCTAGGGAAACATATGCATACTCAATCCACAATTCAATTAAACTGGCTCCCCCTTCCCCCTTTGAAAGGCATCAACATTAACAACTGCATGCCTGTCATCACGGGAATCATTACAATTGAAAGCACAGTAACTAAGTACCATACACAGTAAGAAATTTGCATCACTCAGTCTACTAAACAACATTCTGCCCCAAAGTAATACATAACAGTAATATATAACAGTGACGTAGTCCACTTACTTAGCTTAATTAGCAAAAAAACCAAACCGATTACTTGCATTTGTAATCGGAATAAACTGCTTTTAATTCTGAACAGAATTATTCACAGTGTATTATACAATTATCGTATCAAATTATGGGTCAAATGACCGTCTGACAAACAACAAAAACAAAAACAACAACAACAACAACAATCATTTAATTGTAAGTGATAATCAAAGTCAAAAGCCTTATAGCCGAACCATCTTAATCAAATTGTTTATTTTCTGTTCATTTTCTGTGTGTGTTATTTGTTCGTGTTTGTTTGTTTGTTTGTTTATTTGCCAGGCACGAATGTCTCATTTATGCATAATAAACTCAATACAATTAGAAAATATTGGGTAAGAGCAAAAGTATTTTCCCAAATGGAATACAATTCAATGGCGGATCAGAGAGATTTACGTTTCAAGTTAACCTGTCCTCGAAGTTTCCATATTTAAAGCTTAGGGAACTAAATAAAGGCCGCGTGCCTTAAAAACGGAAAAAAATTAACGAATAACCCAAAGCCCAGGATTATCTTTTATTATTATTATCGAGTATAAAAGCCTTTCACACAGCATTCATACGATTTGTCGAAGTCCCCTTTAACTTTATAGGGTATCCTCATAATGTCTCTACAAAGCCTATTGCCCTGACAAATTTCATGATGCTGCTCGATGTCAAGAATTCCTGTCCAATTTTTTGCCTAGTACCTAGTATGCGCACAGCTGTTTCCTTCTAGAATGCATTGATGTCCCATAGCTTCCATGAATGTGTTGCGATGATCCATTTTCATCGTTAACCCTTGAGTTAGCATTACGGCCTAGCTTCTCATGTCACTTATGTCGTGAGTATTAATTTTATCTAGGAGGTGCGCCACCTACAGTTTAATGTCGATTCCAAATGACAGGTTTTTGAGAAAGTTTACATGGCATGGTATATTTACTTTCGTCGTTATTGCCAGAAATCAGCTGAGGGGAAGTCGCCGAAGAAATGTTGCAGGCGTAAACACTGACCTCACATCTAATAAGCCAACGTACTACTTACTATACTATAAACACGACGTCACAGAATCTAAATGTTGGGCTCGATACAACCACCATTCTGTATAAGTGTAGTATGAGTCTACAATGCTCTATCAGAAGATCAGTTAACAACCTCCGGTTATTCCTAGATTGTTTGATTCATGACTCACAACTCCTCTTAAAAAGTTTGATGGCCTTACAAACACTTGGTTTGCTGCGACTTCTTAACTCTCTTGAACCTCTATTTCGTTTAGCATACCTTTCCCAATATCTACTGCCACTTCACAGAAGGCTGATCTGCTAGCTTAATAGTAGAGAATTCCCACATAACTTGGGCTTCAACAGAAGATAATCTAATTTCCCAATCTAGCTGATTCTGCTTCCTCAGACAGTTCCATACTATCTTCGATTTAATCTCATAAGAAGCTCGAATAGCGAATATGATATGTCTTGTCTTTTATATACCCTTTCCAAGTGGAATTGAGTACATCTCTCGGTGCACTTCTGTTTAGAAGATATACTCGTGGTTGCCCGTCAGTTCAGAATATTTTAATTGGGAACCAAAAACTCCTGATTCCGCCTCTAGATCCGTTCTTGACTCATCTGTGTATTATAAAATAGTCCCTCCTTTTAAGAAGGTAGGTAGGTAGGTAGGTAGAAGGTCCATTCCTTTCTGTTACAAAGACCCGTTGCTTAGCATTTTCCGAAGTCATTGGGTCTACTGGTTCGATCCAGGGGACAGTTAGGAAGAAGACAGTTAAGAAGAATGTTCCTTCGCATATAAACAATAAAATACAAGCAGAATTTTGTCGCCGTAGTCTGGTAGTTAGTTTGTTGGCTGATTAAACGTACGGTTACGGTCACACATTTCCAACAAAACCAAAATATAAGAAAAATATTTCGTCGGCAACTGTCTCTCAGAAGATTTCTGGTGAAAAATCTGAGAATTAATAAAAATTGCCAAGAAAAGTTTCTCAACAAAATCTGTCATTGGGAATCGACTTTAAACTGCAGGTCCCGCCACTCATGTATAAAATGAACACACGCAACATGTGCTGTGCAACATGTGGTGTGCGAAACTAGGTTGTAATCCTAACTGAAGTACTGTAATAACCAATTATGTATGTATGTACGTGGAAGTGGGTGTTACACAAGAGGCTTTCGGTAAATGAAAAGAAACAAGGACTATATAATGCCCATAATGCCTGAGAAATTGGCGGATAAATCTCGAAAGCATCAGGTGTTGACTTTTCTAGCAAGACAATTTAATTTATCGCTATATTTATAGATGGCATACAAGGTACATACAGGAAACCTGTATGGACTTAATGGTCTCAATTGTTGCCATGCCGAAGGAAGAAATATAAAGCACTCCTATACAATGCAAATGCTCCATGAAGTATCCTTACAATATGCATACGGCATGGCATGCTTATGCTGAAAATATTTAAAAAAAACGCAACTCCTGACTTAGAGGCCAAAAGAATTTAGAAGTTTTGTCTTTTGCTGTCTCAATGCAAAATCCTAAGAAACAACGATTTTCTTAACCTAATAACTTATCGGCATGATCAGTATGATCAGCATATCGTATGTACTTTTCTGTTGAAGAGCCCCTAATAAAATGAGCATTTAAGTGATGATCAAATGGTGCATAAAATAAACGCGTTATTGCTCAAGCTAAGGACAGATAGTATGGTCATTTAAACTTTTTTGCAATTTAAAAAATGAACACACGATACAAATTGTACTGAAAAATAGTTTCAAAAATGCGGAATATTTAATGAGAGGCATAAGGCCAATATGATGATCGTAATATTTGAGGCGCCTATGCGCCATTGAATAATATTGCTTGAAAATAATTCAAGGTAGTATTTTAAATTTGTTTCTTATTTTCTACGAAATGCTTATTATACACAGATGTCAATAATATTATTTACATTGATTGTAAATCATTTTTTTTTATTTTTATTCAGTCAGTCAGTAAATTTTTTATTTCATTCCCACAATTCCAAAACAATGTTGTTTTTAAAACAAAGGATATGTTTTTAGGGCCACTGAACGATATTATTTTTACAGAAATAAATCAATTTATTGACTCATTTTCCCATTTCATTTCATTCATGATCATGATCATGATCATGATCATAAATATTTAAAATGGAAAATGAAATGCTTGTGATAAAAGCTTAAATCAACAATAAACGCCGGCCATAATATTCTTGCAGTTAAGCTCAGTAATCAATCATTCAGTCATTAAATCATTAACAACTCGAATTACAAACAAATTTACTTGAAACTGTTTGTTGTTTTATTGTTTAAAAATTACAATAAAAAATATGAATTTTTAAACAAATAACTGAACTACCACAATGACATTCAAATACCCTATCATAGTGATGATATTACAAAGTGCAGGATAAGAAAAGCCCTCGGCATATGTAAGGGAAATCTATATTGTCGATAACAATACTTAGCCATGCATTGTTCTACAACGGCTTAGTCTCCTTGAAAGTCATTTAAAGTGCACTAAACCTGGTCATAATGTCTCAAACAAAGTAGGATTTTGTGTATTTTGTATTCTCTGTAGAAGAAAACCAATGGCCAAACCGTTACAAACAATCAAAACTGCGTTCTATAGCCTCGTCATTAATTTTTACCACTTCCACTATGCTTGAAGACATGCATGACCGGTAGTCGTGTGGATATATTGTAGGGTATTGAGAGAAACAATAAAAATATTCGTATTCCCTATAAAATTGTAAAAATTGTTAAACGTAGACAATTCTGTGCATCGTTAAACATTGCATGTGACGTGACACAAATTCGTAATTGTATGCGTTACAAGTGGCACTGCTCTCACTACATGAGTATTTGCATGGTTCCCGATTGTACAATCTTACACATGGTATATCGTATCGTATTGTATCGCATCATGTTGTATCGTTTGGCATTGTATCGCTTGGCATTGTATTTTATTTTTTAATTTTTATTTTTTCCCTTTTAAATTGACAATTTTATGAAACAAAAAAAAAAATTTGTTGCATTGTGTACAATCAAATTCAACATTTACAGACGATTTGTGTTAAACGAGTTTGTAAATTTTTTTTTTTTTAATTTCAAGTCATTTTCAACAAATTCAACTAATAAGCTCAGGACAATAAGTGGCGACAATAACAATACACGTTTACAATAACAATTACAACTAAGGTAGCCATAAAAAGTTATGAAATTTTGTTTCAAATTCCATTCGTTTGAGATCCAAAATAAATACATGCTGCGTCCACATTTTTTTTTTTCGAATTTCTTGATTATATCGTGCCTAATAAGTAGAATAATTATACCCCCGGAATTATAATAGTACTGCTGATTTAGGCATCAATTGTTGGTAGTATAACCTAATATCTGATCATTTACGTTCAACGGTGCCCCATGCGTATGCGTTTGTTTGATGCATACATACATAATTCGTCATTATAAGCCTTCAGTTAGGATTACAGCCTAGCTTCTTCCATCTTTTATGTTATCTCCGTTAGTTTTAGACATGAATGGCGGGACCTACAGTTTAAAATCGACTTCGAATGACAGATTTTTGAGAAATTTTTCAATGGCAATTTTATTTTTTCTCAGATTTTTTTTTTTTTTGCCAGAAATCTGCGAAGAAAATATCGCCGAAAAAATATTTTTTTATGTTTTGGTTTTGATGCCTAACTTGAGGTTTGAACCGTAGAGTCACGTCTAATAAGCCAACACACTATGTACGAGACTACAGCGACCTAGTAATTAGAATCATTATAGCGTAGGAGTATAGTAATTCTCACTAAGACATCAATCATTGGCAGTATAACTTAAAAATCTACCATTTACCTACGACAGTGCCACTTGGTTATGCATTTTGATGTCACTTAATAGTGACTGTCAAAATCAGTTCAAATTACTTGGTTGGTTGTGCATGTCACATAGTTTTTTCACAATGGAAAATCAATCAAACTGCAAACAGTATTTGCCGGATACTTTGTTGAGCCACTTTTTTTATGAAAAAAACTGCAAAGGTGACTGACACCTTTACTTGTTGAATTATGTCGCGAGCACGGTCTATGAAAAATACTTTGTCTCAAGTGGTTTTCGCATTTAAAAAATCGGTCTTTTGACGTCAAGAACAAAGAACGTCCAGAGCAGCTGAAATTGTTTGAAGACCATAAATTGGAAATGCTTGACAATCATTAGGCGTGGCTCAAGCAGCATTTTCAAAGCGTTTTAATGCTGCAGGATTCATTCGAAAAACAAAGAAATTGGGTATCACATGAGCTGAAGCCGAGAGACGTGGAAAGAACGATTCGGCATGAATAAAATGCTGTGCGATTGTTTTAAAAACAAATCACTTTTGTATTGAATTATCACTGGCGACATAAAATGGATTCATTACGGCAAGCCCAAATCCCAAAAAATCATATGTGAAGCCTACGAGTAACGTGTGCGGCCAAATAGAGTATCAATTGCCTTAAGGAAATGCTCTGTATTTGGTGGATCAGAAGGACGTGATGCATTATAAGCTGCCAAAATCAGGCCATACCATCACCGGAGACTTGCGCAGACAAGAATTCATTCGTTTTAAGCAAGCATTGCCCGAAAATTGCGCTTAATTTGCAACCAGACACGAGATCTTAATTTTCGAGCATGACACCGCGCGGTCACATATTGCGGCGTCTTTCAAAGTTTATTTATAAAACACTGGGTAGGAAGTTCTACCCCATTCGCCGTGTATCACAGACTTTAACCCTTCCAACTACCATTTGTTTCGATCGATGCAGAACGTTCTCTATGGAATACTCTTCTCTTCAAGGCAAGGTATCAAAAATTGTTTCGATTTATTCTTAGTCTCAAAACACCGAGCAATTTTTTTTTTTGGAACGGAACTCCTAAATGACCAAAAAGTTTAGAAAATTTCCTAGCTTTTGATGGACAATACTTTGAATGACTAGTTCTTTCAAAAAACTATCTGGATAAAGCACAACTCAATACAAATATACGTTGTTTAAAACAATTGATGTCAGGACATTATGTCAAGACACTTATGGTGGTCAAATGTCAATGTCCTTAATGCGGTAAAATCATCAAAGAGATGCCTTAATTGTTGCATCATTGTGGGTGGCACAACATCAATTTTTTTTTTAATTTTGACAACATACGTGCTCCATATTTAATGCATTGGCAACAACATCTCCTACAAAGACATGATATTTGATTACACTGACGTCTTCTTCTTCTTCTTCTTTTTTTTCTTAATTTCACTTTTTTTTGACACATAAAACACCTGCTGCCGAATGTTTATATTTTTTGCTTCGGTCTTGTAGCCTCAAAAAAAAACTTTTCTGTCAAGTATTTGCTGATTGCTTGCTTATATTGGCTTCTGCTGCTGTTGCTGTTTTGATCATCATTTTTTTTTTAAAGATATTTAAGCCCTGTACCCGGCGATATGTGGGTTCGTCTGTCTGATAGCCACGCGTTCAATGTATTACATTTCCTTACGTGCCTTATCGGTTTAAATATTTTTACCAACAACAACATCAAACAACAACAATTACACTAACTTTAAAACATCTTAAGTTCAAATTACTTCAGGTAATTGTTGTTGCTGTTGTTGTTGTTGTTGTTATTGTGGTTCATTATAGGCGGTCCATTTGCTGGATAGATCGAGCAAAAAAAAAAAATAATTATTAAATATACAACAACAACAACAACAAGAACAACAAAAAAGAGTATAAAAAAACTGTAAATTGATAGTGTTCCATATGCAAACGTCACAGATACACAAGCATGATGATTGTCGCAGCAGGCAGCGAATAAGGGTATGCGGTAAAAAGACTTTAATTAAGTCAGGCTTGAGTTACGATTAAATCCCTTCAAATATTTCATTTTGGTTGACACCGTTTGCATCACTACTGACAGTTTCAATGAGAATGCTTTTAAACTTAAAGATTCCTTAAAGATTTCCTTACTTTTTAAAAGAACTGAACACCCTAAAGCATTCGAATTTTCGTTTTAACAAGTGCTCAGGAGGTATTCAATGTATACTCGTAACAATATTAGCAGCAAGTGGTTGATATGATACTCGTCTTTGGATACGAATATTTGCTGCAGCTTTTAATGTTCTGCAGCATTTTATTGCATGCTTGATTGACTTGCCACAAAGGTCGTGCGTACAAGTAAAACATATACGAGGGGATTAACACAAAAAATTCAAAAAAAAAAATGGAAAAAACTGAACAAGAGGTGGCAAAATTATTCATCTGGTTCAACCGTCTGCCTAAGGTATTCAAAAAGAGCAGCGGCTGTGCTTCT
>QOCX01001197.1:0-10376 GCA_005959815.1 Sarcophaga bullata | reverse complement strand
CGAGTTATAATGAAGGCAGGTTAAGCAAGCAGAAAATCTAAATGAAATCAATGTTTGCCTATCACCGTTATAAAGTACTTAAGAAAAGCTAAACAAAGAGTGGGAACGAGACAGAGGTTGAGGAAGAGAGAGAGAGAGAGAGAGGGAGAGAGAGAGAGAGAGAATAAGCAGCACNNNAAGCAGCACTGAGTGTTACCATTGATGAAATATTTTGATTTTTAATTTATTTTTATTGCCCATTGAAAAGGTATCTGATACTGGGAAGAAATTCCAATGTATTCATGGCGACTTTTTGAAAACAAAAAAAGAGTTTTAATACAGAAACTGTTATGATAATGAAACGTATGATAAATTTTTATTAACTTCATGAAAAACAGAAATTAAATGAAAAGTCTAAGCAATATTTTGAAAACACATTGTGTAAGGTACACCTTCTACTATGCTGTCGGATTATTAAGTCCTAACTGCGGCACCACATAATAATACGAGTTAGAGTAGCTCAATGTTTTCTTTGTATTGCTTTTAAAGGAAGGAAGAAGCGGTAGCCTTTTAAATGCATTTTTAATCGATTTTTGTGTACAAAATGAAGAGGGCATTGCAAAACGCTACTGCATTGAATGCCTTATACAAAATAGGCACTAAAAATATAGAAGGACAACAAATCGCATGATCATAGTGACCAATTGATGACCATCAAAACGTGAAATTAACTTTCTTTCAGCTTCTCAAGAAATAAAGACAATATATGATGCTCCAAGTGACTCGTAGTATTGTTTTGTTGACACCGCTTAACATTCAGTTCATAATCCTCAATTTCAAGCCCTAAAAAGTCATTTTTCATATGGTCACAGCACTCTGAATAGATGGTTACTGTGCCTGCAGGATCATTTTCGTACAACAAATATTGTCCAAGACAACATCTTCACTTATTGGCGTTTTCACTATTAATTTTGGTTACTCCATGTGGTTTGCCACAATTTACCTTGTGGACGTAAGCATTGAATTAGGCAATCATTATCATCATTAAACAAAGTTTTGTACAATCAGTACACCTACAGAGTTATGCCAATGGCCAGCCGACTGTGATTGTTGCTTGAATGGGAGTTCATAGGAAGGAATGTTTAAATCCAAATGCAAAACACATGATAATGAGCCATAAGATGCGAATAATTGCTGCGAATTTCATAGAATCGAACAATTTGGCTTATCCGTCATTCTTTTTCTAATAAAAATCTGTTTTTATGTCATTGAGCGCATGGCGCTGATGGTGCCCAGACCTTAACGCATCTGTAACACTTTCGGTTTACAATTTTGCCAATTTCTTGCGCAATAAGACGATTATACCGACCATAATTAACCAATTATCCTCACAAAGTGTTTACTTACTTACTCAATTGTCGATTACAACCATTTAGTTAGGATTACAACCTAGGATCTCACATCACCGATGTTGTGTGTGTTAATTTTATCCATTAGTGGCGGGAGCTACAGTTCAAATCGTTTCTAAACAATAAATTTGAGAAGCTTGTTCATGGCAATTACAAAACCTCAGTGCATTTGACAAACGTTCTGCAGAGAGGAGATCGCCGAGAGAAATAAATTCGTTTTTGGAATAGCTCTAGCTCACGCCTAGCAAGCAAACGTCGTTCTTGTCGTTAGACATTGTATTCTGTATTCTCATTCGAAACACATTGGTCTTGGGCATAAGGCTAATGACTTCTCCACAAGTTGTGAGGAAGAGAAAAATATTCTGCTTCACTTCACTGGCTACATGCAGAGCATTATATCATAGAAGATGAAGTGGAACTGAACTTCTACTAGACTAATGATCACACTAATCTGTTGAGTCTAAGCAGCTTCATCGGAAGCTCTTGATGGTTCAAGGACCAGAGGAACGAATGTATTACCGCGGGCTATTCATGGCCTAAGTGTCTCCAACCTTTCATGATAGATGGAAACTGCTGACCTACCTACCCTTACTACCACGACATTCTACTGCATTTGACAATAACAACGACCACGCTATTGTGTGTACACACATACACAAAACCTTAAATTTGTCTTTTTTTTTGTTTCCAAGTATTTGGGGTATGTTCGTATACGAAATAATTTGCCACGTTAATCATACGCCACCGCGTAATGCGGCTTTAAAGCAAAACCACAAATTTTAATGTTAATTTTTGGTAATCTTTACAAAAACAACAACGGCAATAACAACAATTTAATTGATAATGTTACAACGGATGCTGTTTTGTCATTGTGTGGCAATTTTCTGTTGGCCAATTGCAACAACAACAACAGCGAAGGCATTAGCAAAACAATTTTGATTAGTTGGCGGTTAAAAGCGTTTTAAAATATTTACAGCTTAATGAACAACAAACACAAACAACAATTAGGTTTACAATCTGTTTTTATACACGAAATGAAACCAAAAATTTACGACTCTCAAATGAAATTTTACAAAAAAGCAGTTGCCATCTGTCTGTCTGTCTTCGAAATGGAAAACAAATTTTATGGCCGAAACTTTCTAAAAAACATTCGCTTAATATTTTTGGTTAAGGAGGAAGGGGGGTAGGGTGACTTGGATTTAATAAAAACGTCATACTTTTTAAACGTTTAATTATTAAAAAAAAAAAAAAAACACAACGTTTGAAGAAAAATAAAAGAAAAACTCGTAAAAAAAAATTGAAATTCTTTTTTGTGGTATTTGGAATCCATTTTTGGTGAATTTGGAAATTGCGATTTGAAAATATTTTTATGACTCCAGAGAAGAGCAAATAAAAATTAAAAAGTAATAAAAAAAGAAAACGAAACGAACGGAAAATAGAACAACAAAGAAATAAAAAAAAATTAAAAAAAAAAAATAGAAAACGAAGGCAAATAGAATAGAATTGTGAACAAGGAGTTAAAGTATGGTAATAAGGGGTTATCCACTTAGGGGGTTTCAAAAATAAGCTTTCAATTAAAAAGACAAGAAGCTGTGTTTGTATTGGAACTCCTTGATCTTCGTCATTATGTATGTATCCGCATTGGTTGCAACCACTTCTCTACACATTTCTAGACGTAAGTGGGCACCAATTTAACAAATAGGGGCCTTTAAATGCTCTAACCTTTGTGTATTATTCACTTAGACACGGTATATGGACTTAGTCCCATATGTAGTCCCTATGAGCCTTCTGGCTTCAAATTACATCATTTTAGAGTTCAATTGTCATTGCCAGAATAACAAATTTCTCTTCTCTTCTTTCTTCTCATGCAATGAAGTCTGTAGTGTTGTGTGGCTTATGGCATAGCCTTCTTGCCATCCCTTACTGACCAGTTCCTAATCTCTGATTGCAGACCAAAAAACCAGTTCCCTTAAGGCCATAGAGCTTTGGATTGACGCTAACGGTCTAATAGTACCCAAAGGCTGTAATACACACCCAAAGAGTCCCCTTTCACGCCTGCAACTACTCCTTCACAATCAATTTTAGTTACTCCGTGAGCCATATTTGAGAAATTTTGATTGTTGATGCTGCCACATAACCAGAAAATCTTATATTGGGATTCTGTTGATCTAGCAAACAAGCAGCATGTCTACAACGTCGTGTAATGAATCAACTTTGATTGTGGCATAAGTTAGAGTCTATGGATCGAGGTACAAATTCAAATTCATTTGAAACTAACGCACACTACTTCACTGCATTGACTATAACGTTGCGTTTTTTTTTCAGACGTTTGTTTAGCGATACAGCCATCAAACGTATTGAACTTAGCAGTACATTTCTTGATACATTGTTAGCTCTAGAACTGCTTATGCCTGCTTTAGACATTAATTTCAGCAATTCTGTTTAATCAGACTTCCATTCAAATCGCCATAGTCTAGTAGGTAGTGTGTTGCCTTATTAGAAAGAGAGTGTGGTTCAAACCCCAGATTATAGACATCTCGAAATATGAAAAATAAATACTCCCTTTCTATGGCTTCCCGTCAAAACTCTAAACGTAAATAAAATTCTCGTGAAAAGTTTCTCAAAATCTGCCGCTCAGAGTGGACTTTAAACTGTAGATCCCACTGCTCTCATGTATAAAATTAACACACACAACATAAGTGGTGTAAGAAACTAGATCGTGACTGAATTGTTGTAATGAGCAATTATGTATGTATGTATGAATGTACTCGTATGTATGTAAGTAAGGGATACCCAAATGAGCTGCTTCGCTGAAAATTAATCTTCAAATTTCAATTTACTTCTCACGTAACTCAAATTATCGATTGTCCTTTGTGAATCTATTTGTGATGAAATCCCAAGTCTTACTGAATATTTTCAGTGTTGCCACATGTTACGAATTCTCTTTTATATTGGGAAAATTTAAACTGAAGAGATCAAAGAACAAAAACCATAAAGTGTTGTGTTTATTTTCATATGGAACCGCTACTGACTTCATTCAAAAATTCAAGCTGCCATCAGTCGTATGGTTACTGCAGTACTGTGATGTTAACAACACTTCTTGGGCCATACTGAGACCAAACTGCAGCTTAAAGACAGTATAACTAGACCAACTTCAATCTTTATGATAGAAAAGTGTTTAGCTTTCCCACACATTCATTCATGGAAACAGTTTTTACATCGTGTTTCTGAAATTTTTTCCTCCCACACTCGTTTAAATTAATTCTTCTCAGGATTTTTACTAATTAAAGGTGGTTTTGATTTCAATTTTTTTTTTTCAAATTTTCTTTATCCAGCCACTTTTAAATCCCAAATTAGGTTTTAAAGCTAAAAAAGCTATCATTTTCCTGCTTTTTTCCTCTTCTTTTCCAAACTTTTTTTTTTAACCAAAAATAGAAGGAAAAACGGAAAAAAGAATGTCTTTTCCGTTAAGCCACTCAAATAATTCACAGACTGACATCCACACAAACAGAGATAAAACCAAGAGAGAGAAGGAAAGAAAATTTTTGCTGGTTTTTTTTTCTATCATTTTTCGCCTGCACTTTGAAGATAAACAGAAATCATGAGAATATGCCAACAAAAACAATAACAAACGAAAAAAAAATACACAATTTAACTGTATATGTTTGTGTGTGTATGCGTGTGTGTCTGTATATATTCATTTTAAAAAGTTTCTCTCAAACGGACACACATATACACGCACATACACGCAATCATTTAATTTTTGTGTAATTTTCAAGAGAAATGTTGTGAAACAAAATGCGTTGTAACTACAAGTGTTGCCATTGGCCTATATTTGTGGTATTTTAACACTTTTCACTTTTTTCTTTCTTAGCGTGGTAATAACAGTATGAACATTTAATTTTTAAGTATACTTTGCTTAATTTTAAATTTAAAAATTTTATTTTCAAGATTCCTGAATGGGAACATTCCTAAATAAATGGAAGTCACTGTACATTCTTATCTCAATGGGTAACTTTCCGAATGCACTAAATAAAGTCTTCAATATTCTTCCATCCATCCCTGAGATTAGAAAACGATCTATCTATCATCAACAAGTAAAGGCAGACCAAAAAAAACGATTACATTTGGGAAAGCATTGAGCTTTGGGTGAAGAATATCCAAAATTTCAAATTTTCTATGATTCTGTTGCGGAATGTATTTGATTGATGACAGGATTATATATTGGCTTGGAGTATTGCTGTGGTTTGTGACTGGCTTACTCGCATATACCTAAGACTTAAGCAAGACCCGCAAGAAAAAATCTAAGGGGCTCAATCGTACAATTTCATCATCACCACTTGAGGGAACCATGTTCTTAAACTGTTCCTGCCGAATACACTATGTGGCAGATGAGTTGTGTGGCATGTAGCGTTGTTTTGTTTAAGTGTCCAGATTATTCAATTCAGGCTGAAAGAATTTGGTAATCATCGATCTGTAATGCTCGCCGTTGTTAGTAAGAACCTGGTCAACATTGTTTTCAAAGAAATCGTACCGATGACGTCGCCAATCCAATATCCACACCAAGCAGTGAATTTTTGGAATGCGTTAGACGTTTTGGGGTCTAATATGGATTGCTCTTATGCCAAATTCAACAATTTTGTTTGTATACGTACACCTCCAAGAAATAGGCCTAAACGCTGAAGATGACTCTTCGCTTAATGCGAACAGAACACTGACTTTGATCATATGCACATGTGATAGAGTGTTATACTCGTCCATGATTATTTGGCAGAACATACAAGATGGTCGTTTATGTTGCCATAGTCTGGTAGATAGTGGTTTGCCTAACTAGACGAGAGCCACAGTTCAGACATCTCGAATCAAACCAAACATAAAAAAAAATATTTCTTTGGGTGACTTCCTAGCAGCAGCGTTCTGGCAAACCTTCTGCAAATAAATTAAAATTGGCAAGAAAAACTTCATAAATGTGTCGTTCGGACATGAGATTAAAACGTAGGTCTCGCTATTCATGGATAAAATTTACACAAACAACATGGGTGGTGTGAGAAGCTAAATTGCAATCCTAACTAAGGAATGAAAATGATTAATTAAATAAGAATTGGCAAATAAAACAATCGTTGTAATACTTTAAGTGGGAAAAGCCTAGCTTTAATACGTTGAAAATGTTAACCAAAATGATCAGATTCATCTTGTAATCGTTTCTAATGCTTTTGAAAAACAAATAAAACCTTGACAACACTGTTTCCCAATAATATTTCATGTTTTTCATCTCTAACGGTACGCTTGCAGCCATACACCATTATGATACAAAATCTGTGGAAAATGTAAACATACACACACACACACATACATACACTCTAAGGCAAAGACGTAAATAATGTTTACAAAACCAACAGACACACACACACATATACGCACGAGAGAGAGAAAACAATGTTTTTATAGATAATTTTTCGTTTTGTTATTGTTATTGTTGTTGTGTTGTTAGTTTTTGGTTTAAAAACAAAAAAAATTTTGTTTATAAACTCACCAGCTAATAAAACAGCCACACTGTTACACACACACATACTATTAAATAAACATATACATACACATTTAACGTTAAATAAAGGTTTTTTCCTACGAATTTTATTTTTTTTTTTAATAATTTTTGCTTTTAAAAGATTTTAACGGTAATTCTTGAGATATTTTTCTTCTCCTTTTTTTCCTAGTCTATGTGGCCAAAACGACCAACACGTATAATTAATTTGAAACGTAGACGTTGACCATAATGTAAGTCACTAGAAATTATGTTGGAAAACATATTTTCATTATTTTTTTTTTTTTTTTGTTTAACACACGCACACACACACACACTATAAATATTTAATTTTATTTTTTAAAGATTTTGTAGAATTTTTTTTTTTAATATTTTTAAAGTCTGTTTTTTTTCTTTTAACAGAGAAAAGAAAAAAGAAAAATTTTTTTTCTTCCACAAATTAAGTTTCTTGTTTAGCGGTTGGTTTTAATTTTTAAACATTTGTGGACGGACGCAGGCAAAGCACTGCGCGTTGTTTTCATGATTAAACGTATGGTAACACTTTGCTTTTTTTTCAATAAAATCCCTATTTTTCTCGTCTCTCATTCGCTCTCTTTCCATATCGCTCTTATTACTTTTTTTTAGGGATTATAACTGCCTGCGCTGTACTATTAAAATATTGTCTTACGTCTGCTTGATAGTCTCATAATTTGTATTGTTGTTGTTATCGTTTTCACCGTACAACATACAAAGAGAATATCCCCGTATTTTTCATAGACTTTTTCACCTCATTTATGTGTGGTGGTGGCTTTGCTCATTATTTTTTTTTTTTTTTGGTATCTTCCTCTACAACTATGAGCAAAATATCCCACAACAAAAATTCCTTTTCCATTCAAAAAAAATAAAAAAAAATTCCTCAAGAATTTCAATTATTTCTCATAAATTTTTTCATTTTCTCTCTCTCTCTCTCTCTCTCAGAATATATTCCGTTATTTTGTTCGTTGAAATGTTTACAAATCATAACACAAGTGTTTGTATTGTATGTGTGTATTGTTTCGTGCTCCATTGCAGTTTCTAAACAATTTCTCTCTCTCTTTCTCTCTCTTTACTCTCTACCACTCCGTTTTATTTTTCTTTTTCCTCCTAACAGTGTTGCTGTTGTGTGTTATTAACTAGTATAGTTGATTGCGTTCTTCTTCGTTTTTTTTTTTTTGTAATTTCGTAACATTCTTTCGTGCAGTTAAAGTTTAAGGAATCATGACAATAGTTACGTTACGTTTTGTTTAAAAGAAACTTTTTTATGTGCAACAACAACAATAATAATTACAGTTTTTTATTATTATATTATGTTTCTACTCTTTTTCTTACTTTTTATATAATAAAGTGAAATAAATTGGATAATAAAGTTTGCCTTAAACAGCCTTTCTTTTTCGTGAAGAATTATTTTTAATGCAATTACGGCTAAATTGAACAAAACTGTGTCGTCGAATATAAATTACCACTCCAATTACAAAAAGCCATTAAAGGTTTAAACGTTAAATGTTTTCAAAAATACCTAAAAAGCCTAAATTAAAATACAGAGTTGCTTGGAAAGGTTATTTGTTGACAAAATGGACGCATTGGTTTCTTTAGGAAATTGCTTGTAGTACTACATGGTCTCGAGAAATGGAGAAATAAAGAGAAACCTCGATTAATAAAGGTTCTAAGAGATTAAGAAGGCAAAAAAAATACTCAGCATTATTGGTTTCGTATAACAATTACCAAGGGACCTTCAAATCCCTTACTCCTGACTCTCCGGAGAAGATAACATAATCGATTATTTAAATCCTTCTATCAGGATTACAACCTAGCTCCTACACAACCATTGTGTGTATGTAATTTTATTCATAACTGGCAGTAAACTTACAGTTTTTAAGAGTCGAGTAGACAACATTGACAACAAAAGTCATAAGAAAAGGATCAGGCCATCTTCACCTAGCTTATTCAGGAAAAGTGGAATTGCCTCCATTCTTGTGTGTAACAAATACAACCTAATTAAGATTGTTCTAGACTATCAATTCTAGAACCTGATTTAACAGCTTAATCAGTTGACTCAGCAAGAAAACTTAGTAAGACAGAAGAAGAAAAAAATTGAAGCCTTCCGGTATTAAATGACATCATTTTGGAGTCCTTTTTTAGACGTATGCCTTAGCGATACAGCCGTCAAAATACTGCACACATACTGCAGTACATTTCTTGATACATTGTTAGCTCTAGAACTGCTTATGCACTGCTTTCACATCAATTTCAGAATTCTCGTTTAATCAGACTTCCATTCAAGTCCCCATAGCTAGTAGGTTAGTGTATACGCCTTTATAGAAGAGAGAATGTGGTTCAAGCCACAGCTCAGCCATCTCGAAATCATGACCAAATAAATACTCCTTTCGATGGACTTCCCGTCAAAAACTCTGAAATCATAATACAAATTGTCATAAAAGTTCTCAAAAATCGGTCGCCTTAGATTTGTAAATAGTATTGCGGGAAGATTTATTTAGTCATTCATAACCACTCACCCCACTCATGTTTGTGTGTGCTTAATTTTATACATGAGTGGCGCTATCTACAGTTTTACAGTAGAATCCGCAACAACGATTTGTGGAGTTTTCATAAACCCAATTTATTTTACTCTCAACAGTAACTGAGAGGAAAGCTCCGAAAGACAATTTCTCTCCATTTGTATCATTCGGTATTTGTCGATTGTATGGTTTGAAGCTCGGCTGCACATCTAATAAGTCCAAATCTACTACTACTTACTCGACTATGATCGGTTCTTATATGTAATCCGTGGAATCCACTAATTTTGCCGAATTTGTTTCGATGAATGGAGAGATAGAACATAGCGACAGTCAGCAACCATTCGAGCATTCGGCTCTTTTAAAGTTAAATCGAAGGCGGAATAAAGTTCACACCGCTGCTGGGTCCCAAAAACATGTCTTGGCAATTCGAGGCAATGAGCAAGTAGACGAACTTAAAAGGAAGAAAATTTTCATGCCAATAATGGAACCTGATGTTTGGGAGGAATGTTAAGGAAAGGAAAGATAAATGAAGGCAAAGGACGTTTCTCAAACAATATTATTTTGAGGTTATCAAAACTTCAGACTATTAAAACAAAATCTGAGATTGATAACCAGCCTTCTGACAGAGTATTGTAGACTGAAAGTACCTTTATTAAAGATGAGGCGTATCTCGGGCTGAACAAGTAGATTCTGTGATAATGACAATGAATCATGGTAACATATTTTTTGGACCTATGAGGCATAAACGTACATTATAGAAGAAAAAAAACAACTGAGTGCGTACCAGGTACGCTAGGCAAGGAATTGGCAAACTGAGTTTTGTCGCGGTAATAGGTTTGGAGGAGCCTTTTTTGGGATTCGCAGTACTAAGCCATTTCTCAATACAAAATAATAATAATAATAATAATAATA
>QOCX01001196.1:27456-39638 GCA_005959815.1 Sarcophaga bullata | reverse complement strand
TCATTGTCTACAGTCGTTTATCGTTAGTATTCGGTTTAATTTAAATTTTTTTACGGGTGTAAAATCAAGTGAAGTCGCCATAGTCTAGTAGGTAGTGTGTTGGCTTATTAAACGAAAGGCCAGGGTTCGTATATTTTTTCGGCGTTTTCCTCTCAGTAGATTTCTGGCAAAAACTCTGAGAGTAAATAAAATTGCCATGAAATGTTTCTCAAAAATCTGTCATTCGGAGTCGACGTTAAACTGTAGGTCCCGCCACTAATGTATAAAATTAACACACACAACATAAGTGGTTTGAGAAGCTATGCCGTAATCCTGACTGAAGGGTTGTAATGGCCAATTGTGTGTAAAAACAAGTCACGACACAAAATTCACCAAAAATTCTGCGAAAGGGCGATGCGAAATCGACAGCTTTAGATTCTCCTGCATATTTTTTAATGGGCAGCATCGATTATTTCATCGGATCTTGCTTTCTATTGATGTACGCTTGTTTAACGGTCGTTTATTGAGCCTTGGAACTCGAAGTTATCCACCATATTGCATGGTGGTGGCTAAGGAGATGATTGTTTTATTAACTGTCAAATTTCGGAAGTATCTGTTGAAATCCCTGAAACTTATTGTTGAACTTCCAAACAATCTTTAAGTATGAATGACTCACTCACATCCGACATGCGGTCAATCTAGGCACTCTACGAGCTCCAATTGCTTATACTTTTTATTACTCATTTATTCTTTAGCAAGATTAAACCTACATTATAGCCACTTTTGTATGTGTTTATTTTACACATAGGTGGGGAGGGCACTTGCTTCGTAGTTAGTATAGGTTGGCTTATTAGGCGTGAGGCCACGGTTCAAACTACAGTCACGACATGTAAAAAAAAACGAAATCTCTGAGAAAATATTTCTTTAGCTACTGCGTCAGGTTATAATTGCCCTGAAAGTTTTCAAATCTGTTGTTAGGAGGTGGTTGAATATTTGTAGTCCTGCCACTCAGTATTTAAATTAACATACAACATTAGTGGTGTGAGGAGCTAGGTCATTTCAGGGGAATCCCTAGTCAGAAAACACCATCAAGCCTGTAAGATTCGTATGGAATCTGCTGCCTAGCCTTTTTTTCACTATAAATTTGTCAGCATTTCTGGAACTGTATTACTCGATAAGTCCTTATGCTGAGACACTATGATACACACTATGCTATATCAGAAGTAAGGCATCCTTTTTAGGATAGAAGTTTTGATGCAATGTGTAATCGGATTTAATTATACTCCGTTGAGATTTCTACATGCTATTAAACTGAATGGAATTGAGGGTGATGAATTTTGATGGGGTCGATGCATAGTACACTCCAAAAAGGCTCCCAACTTTGCCAGGGGTCTGCAGCAAATGATCTGCTAGTCAGGTAGCGGTAAATATTATTATAATGACAATACTTTTTGAAAAGGAACACTGGATTCTGCGTAAGGCTCGAGACGATTTCGGTTTACTGTCTCTCAATCTGATGTGGAACGTGTGTGCCGTACATTTCATATTGATACCAGGACTCCTTAATTGTTTCTGCTAACTGTAGAGCAAGCCGTTAGCCACTCTATGCATTATTGAACACTCCGATCACTGTTTTCTCTTTATTGAAAATTTGTTCTATTAAGACCCAGGAATTTAATAATGAATTGATGCTCGGTATATTTTTGTACAGGTTAATCTAAGAAAACTGATAAACAGCTCCGAAAAGTCTGCTTGTTTTGGACAAATGCCAAAAAGTTGCAGGTGCTGTAATTCTCGAGAGAACTGTCTTTCATCTATGTTACGCATGGCGGACCTATGTTGTTCTCTATGTGATGCTCTCACTATCTGTCGAGAATAGGCATTGTGGTATAATAACTCATGGAGGATCTCGATATTTAGGCTAAGGAAGATAATAATCTGTAACAAAATGCGATTCTATATACCTACCAGTATCTGCCCAACTTCTTGGTTAACAGGTCGCCTTTACTGCAACGGACTTTTAATTTTGCTGAGACAGAGTTGTATGAATCAGGTTGGAAATCCATAAGCAAATATGTATAATCTCGAGATTGAATAAGTGGAACACATGATAAAAATGTGAATGTATGTTGGAGTGCATATGGTACCAAGGAAATTGTTGGTAATATTATCAAGTGTACATTAATGGTTCAATTGTTAACCTAATACTCTTACAGTGCAAATCCTAAGCTGCGTATTTAACCTTGTATATATCCTCCAAATGGAGTCTTTCTCATTGTGTTAGTGATATCTTTTGGAAAATAGGTGAATCCTACTGTAACTAATTTGTTTTGGGTGTTAATTTGAAAGTGGGAAAAAAAGCGATATTGACTTTTTCTTTAGAATGCTTTTCTTAACGAATATTGATGTTTCGCGACCTATGTTGTGTAAAAACTAGATTTTGGGCACCGGTGGCTATTGGTGCGACGTCTGGGTCATAGATAACAGTGACTCGTTTATCTGTTGGACTTGCAATGAATGGACAACTTGCGATTATAATGGTTAACGTCGTAACAGAAAACTAATTTTCGGTAAGGGTACTTTCTTTTTACCGTTAAACTGGATTGGTATAGGCATTTCGGCACACATCATTTATTGGTTAAGGCAAAAACTCTGGAGTAAATAAAATTTCCATGACATTTTTAAATTGTCAGCCGACGTAGCAGAGCGACGTAGTAGTCCTGCACTCTGGTAAATTAGCACAACATATTTGTCAGCTTGAGTTCGATTGTATATTCTACTTAAAGCTTGTAATGGCAAAAGCAAAATCTGTTGTTTAGTTCAAGAAATGATAGTATTCGTTGTGATTTGCACATTGTCAGCGTACAGAATTTGTACGAAAGGCATTTAACGGCCCTGATCGTTTCGTGCACTGTTTTTTAATGCCAAACCAATTTGATTTCAATGAATGATGATGTCCAATGTCCATGATGATGATGATGATGCGATGATGATTGAAAATGATTCAGCTACGTATGTTGTGTATGGTGGTAACAAACATTTTGAATAATGCATTGTGTGAATTTTGTGGTCAGTTTGAATTCATAGATTTTCGGTTGAAAATGAAAAGACAAGATGAGGGAGTGCATGTGGAGAGAGAGAAACGATGAGAGAGAGACGAACAAAAAAAACAAAGAATTGATTTTGGGTTTTAATTGAATAGGCGCAGATTGGTCATTATTGTTCTTATTTTTATTTGTACATCACGGTACGCATTTGTATCTGTTAGGATCTTCAGTTCTTTCTCACATCTCACTTCAAGGTTACAAATGAAAACAATTAAATTTAAACTTTTTGCTTTACAAGAGAGAGAAAAAAGGAAAGAAGATAATAAAATATAATTGCCTCTAATGATCGAACAGCATCCTGTGAGTTTCCTTAAGAAAAAGAAGTTTCCAGACAATTATTGATTTTCGAATTTTTTTTTGCATTTATTGAGAAGGATATACGAAAGCTGTACTTTAATTAAGAGTGACATTTTTGAAGAGGATGGATAACAATTAAAAAAAATTTTAAAAATAAATTTCATCGTTTTTTCCCCATACTTCATACACATTTAGGATCTTGTTGCTCCCTCCCTATTTCCTAATTTCTATTGTCTTTGAAATGATTTGCATGTTGTTGCGGCTGAGTTGCGGTAAAACAAGACCACAAATATGCAGTAATGATGTCCGAAACATATTACATCTCACTGCAGCCAGTAAAAGGCTTTGAAGCATCGTCTACAGCTAGATAAAGAATAATAGTCGCCATACTAGTGGCTTTTCTCTCTCTCTCTCTCTTTTTTTTCTTTCTCTTTTATGTGCCAATTATTGATAATTGCAAATGATTTTGTTGAAGGAGAGAGGAGAGCGAGCGAGAGAGGCGGTGTAGCTATGTAGTAGTATCTCCATAACGTACGTTGATGTATAGACACATGCAGTCAAGTTAGTGGTTTGTTATGCACTTTTTGAATTTTTTTTTTTATTGCGTATTTTAGGTATAAGGGTAGGTCACAGGTGGTGGTGTTAAGTTGTGTCTTTTTGCCGCCAAAATTATTAAAGCCATATATAGTCGTTGTATTGTTTGTTTTAGTGCTGTACAATGTCATGTTTTGTAATGAAAGTGTCAAAGTTCTTATTTAATGCTGCTTGAACACGTGTGGAAATTTACTTTTGCGGCAATCTCATTAGCCATGAGTTTAAGTGGTAAACATTAACATATTTACTTGACCATTATTTTATTGACATTTATGCTTAGTTTTATATTTCAATATTTACTAAAGTATTAGAAAACAATGAAATTTTTTAATTGGCTGGTAACGCATATAAAGCTAAGACCATTATTTGTTATTCACAGTTCTTTAGTCAGTAATTATTAACTAGTTTTATATCATCATGTTGATGTGATATTTATCACATAGTAGCAGGTTCCAATTGTTTTTGAGAGATGCTGAGAGGAAGTTACGTCTGTAGAGTGCTAGTTTAAGATCTGCTATAGTAACGAACCTTTTACTGTCATTATTTTAATGTATTGTGAGAGAGGTGAGCAGATACGACCCTATTTGCGTGTCTCAATTTTTTATTCTGTAACCTACTTCTCCTGACACGCTTTGGTATGTGCTCCGGCAATTCTCTCTCGCGGCTGGTCGGTTTCTTTTGGCATGTGATTATGTCTTATAATTCCAAGCATTATCATAATTTAATTCTCAACATAACAGGAGTCCAATTATTGGATTGAGGCATTTCCTTTCTGAGGTATATCTATCTAGAGTCTACTGCACATTGCAAACAGCCGTCGTGACTCATATCTCCTTTTTTGTAAACTTCCCATAAAAAGTTTCTTTTGTTTGAGAAGAGAACTTTGTCGTCCTCTACTTTCATTTTTATTGTTATAACATATTACCCTCTCACGAACGTGTAACTATCATTAGCGTTGTGAAAACTCATCCTTGGAAGTCATTATCGAGTAATTTCCATAATGCTGGGATTAGCATCTGATACTGCCTGTCGGTTAACCTAAGAATTGCCTGACGGGGCCAATAGTATTGCTTTTACCGTCCTTTGTATCTTCTGTACTACACTAATAAATTATCTTACAACTCTTTATGTCCAGATTACCTAGCTTCTCGTACATCCATGCTGTGTGTGTGTGTTAATTTTTTCATGAAGACGGATTTTACGTTTTAGGATCAGTTCGAAACGCAAAAATTTTAGAATTTTTCATCGGTTTTTTCAAGAAAGCTTAAAGGGGATGGCTGAGCACTGCAGTTGTTAAAACTGGTGCTTTGACACGGTTTAAACAATATACTGAGCGCTTGATCTTGTACTTATCTCAAGTCAAATGGACCATCTTTCAAGCAACATCGCAGATAGACTTAAAGCTGGAAAGATTTTGGTGTGCCTATTTTCACTGTGGGACGAAAAATTTCTCACTTCTGTTCAATATCTATTGTCGACTTTCTGTATAACGCTTGGGAATCTGGAACTGGAATACAGATTTCATAAATCCCAGGTAGCCGACGTAGTTGTCTTGCCTTAGCGTACCATTTTCTACGAGCAAAATGTGACATTCTGAAGATCACGCGTAGGATGGCACTTTACCCCCGCGATTTTACTTGGCTCAATAAGATCGAGTGCGAGACTTTCCATGCTAATGTCATTATCCCATGTCTTCTTATGGTGCAGATGCGCAAAGGCGCTCTACAATGATGCCATCTCTTGAGAAGAAATTGAAGGAAAAGTCTTCGTTGTTGTGCTCGGTCAGTTCATGACATTCCTCAAGTGTCTGTCATTCGGTCCTCGTGCATGATTCCAGTGATATGGATGTTGTGGCAGCGCGCTTGTTTTTCGCAGCTCGCTGATTCAAGTCGTTACACCTGACATGAGAGAAAGTTTCGGGGAGACAGGCGTACAATTATGGTTTGCCGTGTTTAATTTTATTTCTGGAGACGATATGCGTAGTAGCTGCTACGCTATCGCCGAATGTTTGTTCTAAAACATGAATTTCCATTCCAATGAAATGTCCCTCCAGTAGTAGTCATTGAAGCTTCTGTTGTAGTAGCCATAGTCTAGTAGATGGTATTAGCTTCATCGACGGTGAGACCACGCTTCATATCCCAAGTCATGACTCTTGAACACTAGTTCGAATACAATGAACTGATTGAAGAGTAGGAGCTATCCCCTGAAAAAAAACCTTCAAAATTATTGGGTTTCATTCAAACAATATGGGAGTTAAAGCCATAAAATAGATTTATCTGTCCTAGTACAAGATTTACTTGATTTATTCGATGTTAATTGAACCTTCTTGTTATCGTTTATGGATAAGCCCTCGATCACAGGAATCATTACTTTCGCTGGCATTGCATATAAAGGCTGTATTTCATCTAGAAGTTCAGAAGTGATAATTTGATGACCAGATAGAAAATATTCGTGTTACAATGGGACCTTATATACACACAGACCCAACTATCAATTGACTCTGGCCTAACCAGTGCTGTCTTGTTCAATTGTTATGTTCCTGGTTGTTTTACTTGAAGCGGAATTGTATGCTGGGAAATGCATTTAAATGCCTATCGTTTGCAAAACAAGCATAATCTTAGAATTGTGCATGTAGATGTATAAGTTTTGATGTGTTAGAAGAGTATACATACATACATACATACGTATTTAGTTTCGACTATAATTTCCTCAAGTCTACTATCCATATGTTACAATACAACTACATATGCATGCAGACATATGCACATATCGGCAGTCATTGAAAATTTGTGGTTTTAGTTGTCAATAGATTGCATTAGTTTATCAAGTAAAAAAAAGGTTTCTTTTTTTCTATTTTCCTCTACACAATCAATACCTTTCCAAAAGTCAATATTTTTCCTGATAGGGTAAGGGGTAAGATTTGAATTTTCGTTTTTTGTTTTCATTTGATTTTGTAGGTTAGAAACGTCTTTTATTACGAAAATTCTCTAAAAATCGTTTCTCTCATATTGTTCAAGAGACAAATACTTGGATTTAGTTATTGTAATACAAATACTAGCATACAAACTCATACACATACATACATACATACACATTCATTTGACTATTAGTTACGTATGGCATGTGTATACACCTGATACATGCATGTGTTGCAACAATATCGTATAAAGGTAGAAAAAATTTTTGTAAAGTGATGTGATTTTAATTGATTTCTATGCTTGAGTGCATTTGTGTTCTTTTGTCATGCCTTCAGTGCTACAGATAAACTTTATTATAGTAAAAAGATCATTGTGTTGAATTATGTAGAGAGTGGTGGAATAAAGGGTACAAGCTGCCACTTTTTAGCTCATTCAGATTGCATAGGACATGCCTTAAACTTAAGGAAGAGATGGACTTCTTCGGGATTTTTCTAGATAGAAAGCAATCTTGGCACTCTACAGCCTCAATTGCCCTCTATTACTTACTTTATTACTCATTTTAATTCTTTAGCCAAGATTACAACCAATTATAGCCACTCTTACTGTATGTGTTAATTTTAGCACATTAGGTGGGGAGGGAACTAGGCTTCGTAGTCTAGTAGCTAGTGTATTGGCTTATTAGGCGTGAGGCCACGGTTCAAAACTCAGGTCAGACATGTCAAACAAAAACGAAATCTGAGAAAATATTTCTTTAGCTACTGCCAGTCAGCTTAAATAAAATTGCCCTGAAAAAGTTTCTCAAAAAAATCTGTTGTTAGGAGGTGGCTTGAAATTGTAGTCCCTGCCACTCACGTATTAAATTACACCTCACAACATAAGTGGTGTGAGGAGCTAGGTCATTTCAGGGGAATCCCTAGTCAGAAAAAGCACCATCAACCTGATAAGATTCGTATGGAAATCTGCCTGCCTTACGCCTTTTTTCACTAAAATTTGTCAGCATTTCTGGGACACTGGATACTCGAAAGTCCTTATGCTGAGACCACATGATACCACACTATGGCTATACACGAAAGCTAAGGGCATCCATTTTGGATAGAAAGTTTTGATGCAATGGTGTAACGGACTTTAATTATAACTCCGTTGAGACTTTTACTAATGCTTTAAAACTGAATGGAATTGAGGGTGATGAAATTTTGATGGGGTCGATAGCAATAGTACACTCCAAAAAGGCTACCAAAACTTTGCAGGGTCTGCCAGGCCAAAATGTATGCTAGTCAGGTAGCGGTAAATATTATTAAAATTGACAATATTTTTGAAAAGGAACACTGGATTCTAGCGTAAGCAGCTCGAAGACGATTTCGGCTCTTACATGTCTCTCAATCAGATAGTGGAACGGTGTGCCGTACATTTCATATTGATACCAGGACTCCTTAATGCTATTCTAGCTAACTGTAGAGCAAGCCAGTTAGGCCACTCCTAGCATAACTATTGAACACTCCGATGTGTTTTCTCTTTATTGAAAATTTGTTCTATTAAGACCAGCGAACTTATAATTGACATTGAAGCTCCGGTATAGTACAGTAAATCTAAAGAAAACTGCATAAACAGCTCACGAAAAGTCTGCTTGGTTTTGGACAAATGCCAAAAAACGTCTGCAGGTGCTGTAAATACTCGAAAGAGAAACTGTTCTTCATCTATTGGTTACATGGCCGGCACTATGTTGTTCTACTATGTAGATGACCTCACTAATCTGTCGAGAATAGGCATTGTGAGTATAAATAACTTCATCGGAGGATCTCGACTATTCTAGGGCTAAGGAAGATAAATAACTGTAACAACAAAATGGGCTTTATATAGCCTACCAGTATCTAGCCCAACTTCTTGGGTTAACAGTCGCCTTTACCTGCCAACAGACTTTAATTATTGCCTGAGACAGAGTTCGTATGAATGCAGTTGGAAATCCATAAGCAAAATATGTCATAATCAGACTTCGACATAAGGACAACATGATAAAAATGTGAATGTATTTGTGAGAGGCATATGGTAACCCAAAGGAAAATTGTTAGTAATATTATCAAGTGTAACCTAATGGTTCAATTGTAACCTAATATATACAGTGCCAAATCCCTAAAGACTGCGTATTTAACTTGATAAATATTCCTCCAAAAATGGAGATCATTTCTCATTGCTGTTAGTGAATCTTTTTGGAAAATAGTGAATCCTACTGTAATATTTTTTTGGGTGTATAATTGAAAGCTGGAAAAAAAGCGATATGAACCTTTTTCTTTAGAAGCTTTTCTTAACGAACATTATTGATGTTTCGCGACCTATGTGTGTAAAAAGCCATAGATTTTGGGCCACCGGTGGCTATTGGTGCCGACGTCTGGTCATAATGAACAGTAAGCTCGCTTTAACTGTTGAGACTGCAATGAAATTGACAACTTGCGATTATAAGGCATACGTCCGTAACAGAAAACTAATTTTCGGTAAGGCGTACATTTCTTCTTTACCGTTAAACTTGGATTGGCTATAGGCAATTTCGGCAACACAATCATTTTATTTGGTTTAAGGCAAAAACTCTGGAGTAAATAAAATTTTCCATGAACATTTTCTCAAAAATCTGTCAGCCGACGTAGGCAGAAGCCGACGTAGGTCCTGCCACTCATGGATAAAATTAGCACAAACCATATTTGTCAAGCTTGAAGTTCGATTGTAATCCTAACTAAAGCTTGTAATGGCCAATTAAGCAAAAAAGTCTGTTTGTTAGTCTAAGAAATTCACGAAGTATTCGTGATATTGCCACATGTCGCGAAGAATTTGGTACGAAAGGCATTTAACGGGCCCCTGAATCCTTTCGTCCAGCACTGTATTTTAAATGCAACAAACAAAATTTGATTTCAAATGAATGATGATGTCCAATGTCCATGATGATGATGATGATGACGATGATGATGAAAATGATTCCAGCATACGTATGTTGTGTATGTGTGTAACAAACATTTTGAATAATGCATGTGTGAAATTTTGTGGTCAGTTTGAATTCATAGATTTTCGGTTTAGAAAATGAAAAGACAAGACAGAGAGAGATGAGTGAGAGAGAGAGGAGAGAGAGAGAGAGAACAAAAAAAAAAAAGAATGACTTTATTGAGGTTTTAAATTGAATAGGCAGAGTTGGTCAGTTTATTGTTCTTCATTTTTATTTGGTACATCATCGTCAGCATTTGTATCTGCATTAGCATCATCTACAGTCTCTTCTTCCACATCTCACTTCAGGTTACAAATAGAAAACAATTAAATTTAAACTTTTTGCTTTACAAGAGAGAGAGAAAAAAAAGAAAGAAAGATAATAAAATAAAATTGCCTCTAATGAATCCAGCAATCCTGCATTGAGTTCCCTTAAAGAAGTTTCACAGCAAAATTAATTGATTTTCGAAATTTTTTTTTGCCATTTTATTGAGAAGATATAACCGAAAAGCTGTAATTTAATTAAGAGTGACATTTTATGAAGAGGATGATAACAATTAAAAAAAAATTTTAAAAATAAATTTCAATTCGTTTTTTTCCCCATACTTATCATACCACATTTAGGATCTTGTGCTCCCTCCCTATATTCCCTAATTTCTATTGTCTTTGAAAATGATTGCATGTGTTGCGGCTGAGTTTGCGGTAAAACAAGACCACAAATATGCAGTAATGATGTCCGAAACATATTCACATCTCACTGCAGCCAGTAAAAAGGCTTTGAAGCATCGTCTACAGCTAAGGATAAAGAGAATAATAGTCGCCATATCTAGTGGCTTTTCTCCTCTTCTCTCTCTTCATCCTTTTTTCTTTCTCTTTTATGTGTCCAAATCTATTGATACAATTGCAATGATTTTGTTGAAGAGAGAGAGAGAGAGCGAGCGAGAGAGCGCGTGTAGCTATGGTATGTAGTATCTCCATAACGTACGTGATGTATAGACACAGACAGTCAAGTTAGTGGTTTTGTTATGCAACTTTTTGAATTTTTTTTTTTATTGCGTTTTAAGGTATAAGGGTAGGGTACGGTGGTGGTGGTAAGTTGTGTCTTTTTGCCCGCAAAATTATTAAAGCCATATATACGTCGTATGTATGTTTGTTTAGTAGTGTACAATGTACAATGTTTTGTAATGAAAGTGTCAAAGTCTTATTTAATGACATGTGTAAACAAGTGTGAAATTTACTTTGCGGCAAATCTCATTGCCATGAGTTTAAGTGGTAAACATCAATATTTACTTGAACATTTTTTATTGACTTTATCGCTTAGTTTTTATTTCAAATTACTAAGTAATTAGCAAAACACATGAAAATTTTTTAATTGGCTGGTAAAAGCACTAAAAGCTAAGCCACTTAATTTGTTATCACAGTTCTTTAGTCAGTAATATAACCTAGCTTTTCATATCACTCATGTATGCGATGTGATAATTTAATCCATGAAGTACAGGTTCCATTGAGTTTTTGCAGAAGACTGCTGAGAGGAAGTTACCGTCTGTAGAGTGCCTAGTTTAAGAATCCTGCTATAGTAACGCAACCTTATTACTGTCATTATTCTTAATGTAATTGAGTAGAGGTGACTAGTAATACGACCTATTGCAGTGTCCTCAATTTTTATCTCCTGTAAACCTATTATCCTGACACGCTTTGGTATGCTGCTCCGGACAATTCTCTCTCCAGCGGCTGGTGTTTTCTTCTGGCATGTGATTATGTCTTATAGATTCCAAGCACTTATCATAACGATTTATTCTCAACATAACAGGATCCACATATTGGATTTGAGGCATTTCCTCTTCTGAGGAAATCTATCTAGAGTCTACTGCACATTGCCAAACAGCCGTGACTCATATCTCCTTCTTTTGTAACTTCCCAATAAAAAGTTCATTTGGTTTGAGAAGAGACTTTGTCGTCTCCCTAACTTTCATTTTATTGTTTAAACATCATTACCCACTCCACGCAAACGTTCTAACTCCATTAGCGTTGTGAAAACTCATCTCCTTGAAAGCTCATTATCGAGAATTTCCATAATGCCTGGGACTTAGCATCTGATACTGCTGTCGAGTTAACCTAAGAATTGCCTGACGGCCAAATAGTATTGCTTTTCACCGTCCTTTGTATCTTCTTACTTACCCACTTAATAAATTTATCATTACAACTCTTTAGTCAGGATTACAACCTAGCTTCTCGTACCATCCATGCTGTGTGTGTGTGTTAATTTTATTCATGAACGACGGATCTACAGTTTAGAGACCAGTTCGAACGGCAAAAATTTCTA
>QOCX01001196.1:11861-27451 GCA_005959815.1 Sarcophaga bullata | reverse complement strand
TTTTCATCGAGTTTTTTCAAGAAAGCTTAAAGGGAGATGCTGAGCAATGCAAGTTGTTAAAACTGTGCTTTGAACCAGGTTTAAACCAATATACTGAGCCAGCTTTGACTTGTACTTCTCCAAGTCAAATGGCCACATCTTTCGACAGCATAGACTTAAGCTGGAAAGATATTCGCGTGTTGCCCTACATATTTCACTGTGGGACGAAAAATTCTCACTTCTGTCCCAATATCTATTGTCGACTTTTCTGTATTCCACAGCTTGGGGAATCTAGAACTGGAAAACAGATTTCACTAATCCCTAAGAGAGCCGAACGTAGTTGTCTCGCCTTAGGCGTAGCAATTGTCTACGAGCAAAAATGATGTCATTCTGAAGATCAAGCGTAGGATGGCACTAGCCCGCACGTTCTACTATGGTCTCAATAAGAAATCGAGTAGCAGAGACCTTTCCAATGCTAATGTCATTCATCCCATGCTTCTCTATGGTGCAGATGCAAGGGCGCTCTTACCAAATGATGCCACTCTCTTGAGAAGAATTGAAAGAAAAGTCCTTCGTTCGTTGTGCTCGGTCCAGTTCATGACTTCCTCAAGTGTCATGTCATTCGGTCCTCCAGTGCATGACTTCCTCAGTGATATGGATGTTGTGCAGCGCATTGATTTTCAGCAGCTACGCTGATTCAGTCGTTACACTTGAACGGAAGAGAAAGTTTCGGGGAGACAGGCGTTACAATTTATGGTCTTGTGTTAAATTATTTCTGGAGACGATATGCAGTAGTAGCTGCTACGCTCATCGCGAAGTTTGTTCCTCAACACATAGAATTTCCATTCCAATGAATGTCCCTCACAGTAGTAAGTCTATTGAAGCTTCTGTGTAGTAGCCATAGTCTAGTAGATAGTGTATTAGCTTATCAGACGTGAGACCACGCTTCATATCCCAAGTCAGACATCTTGAACAAAACGAAATATGAAGACAATATTTCTTCTGCGACTTCCTCTCAGCAGATTTCTGACAAAAATTCTGACAGTAAAATAAAATTGCCATGAAAAGTTTCTCAAAAAAATCTGTCGTTCCGAGTTCACTTTAAACTGTAGGTCTTGCCTCACATGAATAAAATTAATACATACAACATAGGTGGTGGTGTGAGAAACTAGGTAATAATCCTGGCTAAAGAGTTGTAATAAACAATTAAGTTAAGCAAATAATTTCCCTTCTATCGATGTCCACAATGTCTAATTACGCTTCTGTAGAGTCAGTGGTTCCATCTACAAGCTATGGGTCTTCTGCATGCATGGACCAGCAACTGCGGGCCTTCGTTGGCCTATCCATCAAATGTTGTCTCCGGTTCAATTGCTTATCCGTGACAACAACCTAATATCATACCTGTTTGGATAACCTGATCTTGTTGTAAAGAAAACGATGTCTTCAGTTGGATCAGTCTTCGTATTCAGGCCCCTTGATCGTTCCCAATTGTATGCAATGATAGAGCGCGTTCTGCACTTTTTACTCTTCAAACTTTTTCTCTTATTTTTAGAATGTCAATCCTGATTTTTTTCTCATTCTCGTTAATATTGACACTTTTTTTTAATTAACTTTGATACATTGAAGCTTAATTAAATTCAATAAAAAAAAGAGCAAAAGACCAAAACAAATGGTATTTCAAATTAATGTAACCTTGACCTTTGGCTTCAATTTATTTTTGAAATTCAATGCGAACATTTTCTATTTCAAAAATTTAGAAAATTTAAAGCAGAAAACACAAGAATACATGACTAAAGAAAAGAAGAAGAAGAAGAAGAAGAAGAAAAAAAATATCACGTACCAGTTACCAGAAGTAAATTAGAAATAAAAAGAGAAAGAAAAAAGTGTAGAAAATAAAGAACACGTAGCACCATCCATGTTGATGTTGTTGCAGTAGTGTAGTAGTTTTTGTTTTTGTTGTTGTTGCATTTAGTGGTAGTTGCAATTTGACAATACCTTTATGCGTCAAAATGTCTACAGGCACACACACACACACACAGAATACTTTTCATGTACAATAACGTACCTTATTAATGTAGAGGACTAAACAGACTACGTATAAAACAGACATGCAACATATATCAACTTCTATGTATTCATCATTCATATCCTTAACCGTTTATGTATATGCGAATGTCTATATATGAATGGCTATATTTGTCTAGATGTTGCTGTTGTTGTAGTTGCTGTTTTTTTTTTTGCTGGCTGTGGATATCATCATTGTCTGACAGCAGCAGCTATAACCGGACATTGTCCGCAATGTGGCAATGAAATGTAGTCTTGCATACGTTTAACTCACTTTAGCAATTGTTGTACAACACTTGATTTAACTCTCTCTCTCACTATAATGGCGTGTCTTTTTTTTTTCTCCATTCCAAACACTCTCTCTTTTTTCTCTCTCTCTCTCTCAAGCTCTTACATTTTCAGTCTTTACCGTTTTCCGTTTTTCATTTGAAATTTGCCTGTGCAACACAGGCAAATCTGTTAAAGGCATACAAACGAAATGATTTTGTTTCAGTCTCCATTATTAACGGATTTTACTGTCTGTCTTTAATGTAAATTAACGTTTATTTGCATGTATTTGCAGGTATTGCTCGTATATCTGTGTGCAATGTCCTTGTTGTGCGTGTATGCATATGAAGTGATTAGTATTGTTTGCTTTTATTGTTCACTTTTTCCTTTAAATGCTCAGCAAATACCATGGCATTCATATGGCATTTTTATTGTGTAAATGTGTTAGTGTAATCGGTTTTTGTGTGTCACTTTGCCTCTCTCTCTCTCTCTCTCTCAGTCTCTCTCAGTCCGTCTGGACAATCCTTGTTAACTTTCTGAATCCTTTTTGGACATCATCAAGGTTACATGTTCTTAATGGTTTACCACACGTTCATTTCTATCCGTTTTCGACATGATGTACGCAAAATTAAACGTACTCTACACACACACACACACTCATACATACACCCATATATACATATAATTGAACACAATCGACGTGTAAAATTTTCCAGCAGCCAACGTCATTTATTTCTTCACTTTTTATTTAAAAATTTCATTTCTTTTTGAATGTTTTTGGCATGCATTTTAAACACGTTGATGTTCTAATTTGAAGACACGCTTATTTTCCGAGAAAATTCACTGCCAGAATGCTGATAATATTCGTCTAATCTGTGGTCAAAGCTTAAATTCGTATGATAATTGTGAAACGTTATAGTTTTTATTGTAAATTTTCCATTATGCTTGAATAAATTTACAGCCAAGCATTCTTAACGTTTATGAAATGAATTAGAGTTGCCACCATATTAATAAAAATAATCCCGCGAATTAGACAAAGGCTTTGAAACTCCAGTTTCGTTCTTTTGCTTGACTTTAGATGGTTGGATTAGATTAGCTTGGGTGTCAAACACTCCCTAGAGGAGCAATGTGCCGTTTATGCCAGCGTTTAGCCCCATTGTGATGCCACAATTGATGCCCAAATCCTGGATCAAATATTTCTTATGGTTAAACAAACCAATTCCAGAATATTTCTTCTTATTGCAACAATCTTTAGTCTGGCAAAGAAGACAGAAAATGAACGAAAAAGCAGGGTATTATCATGTGCGACAAACGATAGCATTGTCCTCTTCCTTAGAAGTCATTTAAAGAAATACTAAGATTATCGGCATGCCTTCCAATAGGTTAGGGGCCAGAAAGCATCGCAAATGTATGTTGAATAGCCATGCGATTTTAGGTCAGAAGGGAATGAGTTCTCTACTTACTCCTTAAATCCCACTAGCATATGGCAACATAAAGCAAGAAAAATAATTTACGTCTCCTTGCAAAATGAGAGGGGCTATGGCCACTTCATCAGCAATGAAATTACAAACGATACCACACCTATGTCCTTGAGTCCATATAAGAGTTACCTTCGAATGTTTGAAATTTTCCATAGAAATTCACGATATTTCTGATCGAAGGCTTAGTTTGCAGTTCCTTAATCAGAGCCTGAGCATTCAAGTAGATTACAAGATTTTTATGAAGAAAGCCCACTCTTCAACAAGCTTTGCTCCGCTTTTAAAATGGCCTTGAACCCTGCTTCAAGACCCTTGCAGTTATCTCTTAAAGTTCAGTTGAATGCAACAAAATAAAGCAGGCCAACCAATTTAAGCCACTATGAAAAATGAGTGGCCTTATGGCCAGTTCACCAGCAACTTAATTGCAGACAATATCCGAAAATTTTGGAACCCATCACAGCCTGAGTATCCCAATAAACAATTTAAAAGATGTTTAGCGAGTTATCCCGCTATTCAATAAGCATTACTAGGCTTACAAAATGGCCTCCGTTGGAAACCAGTGCAGGATCGAGACAGGCATTGAGATTTATTGCCAACAACAGGCCCTACATACGTCCATACTTACATAATGGTCATTACAATCTTTTAGCCATGATTACGACCCTGCTTCTCACACCATTTATTTTGTGTGCGTTAATTTTATATATGAATGGCGGGACCTGCAGTTAAAAGTCAACTCAGAATGACAGATTGCTGAGTTTTTACCAGAGATCTGCTGAGAGGCAGTCACTGATGGAATATTTTTTCATATTCCGTTTCGTTGGAGGTATCTGACCTGGGGTTTGAACCGTGGCCTCGCATCTAATTAGACAACACACTACTTGCTAAACAAGGGCAACTAGACGACAGTTTAATATCAGAATTCTTAACCCACAGAAAATTTTTTTCAATATTTTGGAACCTCAAAGATACCACTGGGTATCTGGGTAGCCGTATTATGACTTATTGTCACGAACGGAGCTATAAGTCAATCGCCATTGACTAAGATGTGCGTTTTCAGTCTAGCAAATAATGTCTTCGATTTAGTGAAATCGAAAACAAGTGATCAGGTTAGTCGACCGCTTGAGCCCTTTATCCATCAGTCCGCTAAACATTAACATCGGAAAGCAAGGTCGGTTATAGCCAGAGACAGGCCTTCGCAATAGTGACCCAGAAATAGCGGTCGAGCAATTCTTAAGCTTTACTTTCGAATGCAATTTATCCCCAAATTTATGTCGTTATCGTGGGGACACCTACAAATGTATATGCGAATCACTTGGAAGTGTTGTCCAATTCGCAGCATAGTCTTCTTAGCCGGCATCCAGGCACTCTCAATAGGGACACAGAAATAGCGGTCGTGCAAGTCTTAAGCATTAGTTATGGGACTCAATTGATCCCAAATTTCGGTATATCGTGTGAAACCTATATGCGAATCACTTAGAGAGTGTTGTCCAATTCGCAGCACAGCCTTCTTAGCCGACCAGCAGGCATTCCCAATAGGGACCAAAAAATAGTGGTCAATCAAGTCTTAAGCATTACTTATGGGACTCAATTGATCGCTAATTTTCGGTATAATCATGTGGAACCTATATGCGAATCAATTGGAAGAGTTGCCCATTTAGCACATAGTCTTCTTAGCCGACCAGCAGGCATTCCCAATTGAGTTCAGAAAAAGCGGTCGTGCAAGTCGTAAGCGTTGTGTCTAGTTGTGGGATTCAAATGATCCCTAATTTTCGGTATAATCGTGGTGGAACCTATATGCGAATCAATTGGAAGAGTTGTCCAGTTCGCAGCGTAGTCTTCTTAGCCGACCAGCAAGCATTCCCAATAAACCAAAAATAGTGGTCGTGCAAGTTCTAAGCATTAGTTATGGACTCAATTGATCCCAAATTTCGGTATAATCGTGTGAAACCTATAAGCGAATCACTTGGCAGAGTTGTCTAGTTCGCAGCACAGCCTTCCTAGCCGACCACCAGGCATTCCCAATAGGGACCCAAAAATAGTGGTCAATCAGTCTTAAGCATTAGTTATGAGACTCAATTGATCGCTAATTTTCGGTATAATCGTGTGGAACCTATATGCGAATCAATTGGAAGAGTTGCCCATTTAGCAGCATAGTCTTCTTAGCCGACCAGCAGGCATTCCAAATTGAGGTTCAGAAAAGCTGTCGTGCAAGTCGTAAGCATTAGTTATGGGACTCAATTGATCGCTAATTTTCGGTATAATCATGGGAAATCTATATGCAAATCGCTTGGAAGTGTTAAATTCGCAGCATAGTCTTCGTAAGAGACTTTGGAATTGTAGAATAACTTATTAATTGCCGGAGAAGCAGACGACATATTGATGGGCAAAGATAAAATATGCGCAAGGGTCGTTAGTCAGCCTGGCTATGCGAATTGGTTAGAATGTTTAGTAGTTTTTCTAGTCTGTTATTCGCTATGAAGACAGCTTCTTAACTGAGCTGAGCTAAAAAATACTACAGTGGTCTGTATGTAGCCAACAGAAATATTTGATATTCAAGTTGTCAATATTCAGCCTAATCGGTTTCGATTTGATACATAACTTTGGCTTCGAGAATTTTTAGTAAAGATCACCTGTAGTTTGTAGCGGTGTTTGATATTCAAGTCCTCAGTATACAGCAGCTGAATGTGTTTTAGCAGAAACTTGGACACAGCGGTGTATATTTCCAGAGAATTTGGAGAAGAATCTAACCCTGCCTGTTGCAATGGTTTTTACGCCCTAAAAGTGTTGAACTCAAAAACTATGCAGAAAACTCTGGTAAAGTGTTTCGATTAAGTGTAGCGACAGCAGGCATTCCCAATAGGGACCAAAAATAGTGGTCAATCAAGTCTTAAGCATTACTTATGGGACTCAATTGATCGCTAATTTTCGGTATAATCATGTGGAACCTATATGCGAATCAATTGGAAGAGTTGCCCATTTAGCACATAGTCTTCTTAGCCGACCAGCAGGCATTCCCAATGAGGTTCAGAAAAAGCGGTCGTGCAAGTCGTAAGCGTTGTGTCTAGTTGTGGGATTCAAATGATCCCTAATTTTCGGTATAATCGTGGTGGAACCTATATGCGAATCAATTGGAAGAGTTGTCCAGTTCGCAGCGTAGTCTTCTTAGCCGACCAGCAAGCATTCCCAATAAGCACCAAAAATAGTGGTCGTGCAAGTTAAGCATTAGTTATGGGACTCAATTGATCCCAAATTTCGGTATAATCGTGTGAAACCTATATGCGAATCACTTGGCAGAGTTGTCTAGTTCGCAGCACAGCCTTCCTAGCCGACCACCAGGCATTCCCAATAGGGACCCAAAAATAGTGGTCAATCAAGTCTTAAGCATTAGTTATGAGACTCAATTGATCGCTAATTTTCGGTATAATCGTGTGGAACCTATATGCGAATCAATTGGAAGAGTTGCCCATTTAGCAGATAGTCTTCTTAGCCGACCAGCAGGCATTCCAAATTGAGGTTCAGAAAAAGCTGTCGTGCAAGTCGTAAGCATTAGTTATGGGACTCAATTGATCGCTAATTTTCGGTATAATCATGGGAAATCTATATGCAAATCGCTTGGAAGTGTTAAATTCGCAGCATAGTCTTCGTAAGAGACTTTGGAATTGTAGAATAACTTATTAATTGCCGGAGAAGCAGACGACATATTGATGGGCAAAGATAAAATATGCGCAAGGGTCGTTAAGTCAGCCTGGCTATGCGAATTGGTTAGAATGTTTAGTAGTTCTAGTCTGTTATTCGCTATGAAGACAGCTTCTTAACTGAGCTGAGCCTAAAAAATACTACAGTGGTCTGTATGTAGCCAACAGAAATATTTGATATTCAAGTTGTCAATATTCAGCCCTAATCGGTTTCGATTTGATACATAACTTTGGCTTCGAGAATTTTTAGTAAAGATCACCGTAGTTTGTAGCGGTGTTTGATATTCAAGTCCTCAGTATACAGCAGCTGAATTGTTTTTAGCAGATAACTTGGACACAGCGGTGTATATTTCCAGAGAATTTGGAGAAGAATCTAACCCTCGCTTGCAATGGTTTTTACGGCCCTAAAAGTGTTGAACTCAAAAACTATGCAGAAAACTCTGGTAAATGTTTCGATTAATTTTTTTTCATACGTAATCGACTGCACATTGGTAATGATATCCGATAGTTGTCGCAGTAGTTTAGTAGGTAGTGTGTTAGCTTATTAGACGTGAGGCCATGCTTCAAACCCCAGGTCAGACATCTCCAGCAAAGCAAAATATTAAAAAATATTTCTGAGGCAACTGTCTCTCAGCAGATTTCTGGCTAAAACTCTCTGAGAGTAATTCAAGTTGCCATGAAAAAGTTTCTGGAGAATCTGCAGTTCAGAATCGACTTTAACTGATGTGTGTGAAGTTAAATTCGAATTTGAAAATCCAAGACGCAATCCATAAATTTTAGCAGCGCCACATTTGGCTTTAACAGAGCAAAATTTGCTCTAAACAGAACTAAATTTACCCTTAACAGAGCACTGTTAACTGTTTAACAGTGAAAATAAGTACTTTAATCTTCTACTTTGCAATTATTGAAGACTATTGACATGAAGTTTAATTCTTATTAATGATCATCTATTATTTGTAAACAATAATGTTGAAATGAAAAGGATGGTTGTGTGGATAGAGGCGAATTATTCCAGTGGAATACCATGTACATATAGTCTGTATCGTGTACTATTTCTTATATCTTCCAAAATGGCCACTGATCTTCTAGAGAAGTTTCAATAAAAAAATTCATAGTTTCAAAGCCAATTTTCACAATACCATATGACTTTATGTGGGACTATTTCGCTGATTTATATAAAAAGGCCTTGGAACCTTTCCTTCGTGTATGAATATGGTACTCCTAGACCTAATATATGCCCTAAAATTAGCTCCTAAGCAATTGACATCTTCAAATGGATACTGTTAAACCTCTAACAGTGCTCTGTTAAGGGTAAATTATGCTCTGTTAAGAGAAAATTTTGCTCTATTAACGCTAAATATGGCGCTGCTAAAATTTGTGGATTGCGTCTTGGATTTTCAAATTCGAATTTATCTTCACACACATCTTTAACTGTAGATCGCTTCAGTCATGTATGAAAACTACCATGCACAACATAAGTTGGTGTGAGAAGGTTGGTTGTAATCCTGACTATGGAGGGGGAGGCTCATTACTGCAAATATGCTGAAGGAATGGAATGATAAGAAAAGGAAACAAAATTAAATTAAGATCTCAGATTTCGTTGAATCTTCATGAATTTCATTCCCTTTCCATTCATTTGATATTCATTTCACAAATACTAATTACATCCTTTGGTGTACATATTTATGTCGGATGTTTGTGCAGCTACAACATATTTTATTTAATTCTTTTATTCTTGGTTTTTTTTGTATCTTCTTTTGTTTTTGTTGCATGTTGCGGATTTTACTACATATCCTGCTGCATATTTGCCCAAGAGCATAAGTATACCTACCTACCACCACCACTACTGACTCTTATTGTTGTTGCAATTTCATTATAAGTGGTTGCAAGAAAATATAAATAATAAAGAGTCCATGGAATAAAAAAATGCTTGTGTTGGTATGCATATTTTCTCTCTTCTTCTTATTTTTTTCGGGGGTTTTTTTTTTTAAATAATCGTGTAGCAGAAGAAGAAAAACCACACACAATAAATTAACCTGCGGTTTGGTAGTCAGTCATACATATGCATATGCTTGCATTGGTTTATTTACCGTAAGACTGCAACAATGTCGATGCAACATGCCCCACATGCCACATATGCAAAGAATAATAAAATGCTTGCAAAAAAGTCTTTGTGTCAAGGCACACACAAATGAAATTCCTTTGTAAAGACAAAACATTTTCAGATCATTTTCAAAGTTATGCAGTTTGGTTATGATAAAAAAAATGCCATGAAATTTTTGATCTTTTAAACAAAAATTTTTTTTTTTAATTATTTACAGTTAATTATGCAGGTATAAGTAGTTATTAGTATTGCTTTGTAGGGCTGTCATAGTCCTGAATCCATTGAACTGCCTCATAAATGCTCTTTCAAACCTTAGGATACAGTTTGGTATCAGCGGACTTATGCTTGATAGGCATTAATGCCTCACAGGTTCTAAATTCACAGGTTGTTTCTTTTATTCATAGAACCTATCTAGAATCTAGGCAATCCCTATACTGTGCAGAAACAATAGAACGGCCACTAACCTCAGTTTATTTTTAGTCTGATACATACGTACATAGTTAGTCATTACAACCCTTCAGTCAGTAGTCTGATGCGTGCAGTTTATTTTTAGTCTAATTACAACCCTTTAGTCAGTATTACAACCTAGCTTCTCTTGCTGCTTATATTGCGTGTGAACCTACAGTTCAACATCGACTACGAGCGACAGATTTTTGAGAAATTTTTTCATTGGCAATTGTATTCTACTCCCAGAGTCTTTGTCAGATTTCTAGCGAGGAAAAATTTTTCATATTTTTCGTTTTGTTGGGGATGTCTAACCCTGCCGTTTGAAAACCGTGCTCCGTCAGTCATAATAAGACAATACGATACCTACTAGACTTCAGAGACTTCTGAGACACTTCACTGTATGTTTATTGTCTTCCTGCAACGTTCGCCATGAACTGTCTATCAATTGTCGTTGTAGTTTTACTCGACTTTATAGGTCCAGTTTTTCTAGTGCTCAATATTCCCTCTCGTTTATGGCGAGTCTACTCAAAGCTCTTCTAGCAAACAGTTGGTAGGCATTCTATTTGTTATCAGATTGGCTCATCTCGGTAATTAGATTATCAACTGTTGTGTTGCAGTCATAAACCTCCTCTAATGCACAACGTTCTTCTGTAAATTTTCATTCTCGAAAGTTATGTGTTACGTTGTTTTCAGTTCACCCAGGCAGTTTGAACTCATGGGACTACACATTAACTTAAATCGATGCAAGAATTGTTGGAAACACTTGGGGAGAACAGACAGGACCTATGTGTGAGGTACAAATTAAGTTCAGCTTGCGATCTTGTAATCCACATTTTGACAAAAGGTATAAGAGCGTATGTTCGTCCACCAACCACTGCGCTGAGTCTCCTAGCTTTGCTGGCATTCTCTCTTACATTCTTGCAACTGAATTGCATCCTGCATATTTAATTGGCTTCAAACAATTCCGATATGGAATTTCAAACCGCCTTAACACATTCTTCCGGGCGCTTCTGATACTTTATGCGCTTTCTCGGCAGATGGTCACACCAAGAGATGACACAGCTACCTCGATTTCATTCTTCCAACGAAATTACCGAGTAATATGTAGTCATTGAATATTGATGTACTGCACAACGTCCGTGTTGTTGAGCAACTCATAGAGCTCATAATTGGATCGAATGCGGAAATTATCGCAACAAAAATTTAGATTTCCTTTAACAAACTTCATTTGAGCAGAGTCTTTGCCCCTCTCAATCTTCCCTTTCGCTAAGAATACCGTTTCCAATATTTTTTCCCAATCTATTGGTACTATCGTGCGCAAAATAGACTTCAGTCTAGCAGTCCAAATTTCCGAACATAGACTTGGTCTCAGTATTTTTTTGCAATCTCATCAGAGAAGTTTTAAGATTTGTTCGGTCTCTTAAATAATGACGTCATAATACTCCGCTATTGTGAAAATATTGGACATTCCGTCAATAACTCAAGGGTTACATCCCCCCGATTTCTATGGCAGGTCTAGCTTATCCTGAATTGCTATCTAAATGAATGTCTAGTGATATTTCCAGGAGTTAAACATTCTTGCGTTCAGAGAGTTGTTGCCCATTGTCGTCTTACAATCTCAAGGCATTCTTGAATATGTGACAGAGAGTCTCTTAAAAGAATGTTTGGGTAAATAACTCATCGAGTAAAGCAGCCTCACATTAAAACCAGAAATTAAACAGTGGTTTGGATGCGTTTCAGGGCATATTTGTACCTGATTCTTATGCACCACAATTATACCAATTTTAGAGCTCAAAAGTGTAATCGATAACTATCTAAGGCTATCATAGTCTGGGCAGTAGATTGAACAGGTCCGAAAACAAAAGAAATTGTGAGAGGCGAGCTTGATGCTTTTTTGAACCTTGACGTTGTCCTTATAGAGACATACAGCCACTACGAAGTAAACTTAGGCTTTGTTACTACATTTCTGGAAAAAGGTATAGAGATGGAAGTAAGCGAACAATAATCTTACAGAGACCACTACTAGGCAAGACTAGGCAAGATAAATGCCTTTATAAAGGTATCAATAGCCGATAGAATTCATTAATTTCATTCCTGACCCCATTGAGGTCTATGCAATCTCTTATTTCCTTCCAAAATTTTAAGTTGAAATATGTCCTTAAAAGGGGAACTAGTGCCATAGCAAGTGTTGAATATGTTTGAATTCATTCTCATACCCATACGGTATGATAGGATCCATATTCATAAAGACCACCGGGTCTTATCAATACAGGACTTATCAATCAAAAAATAACGCCGAAATTCGTTTGATGATAAGATAAGCAGTTATTTTATGGATCATGGATCAATGAGCTTCAGACTGAGGGATGTCTTCAGTGTCATTCAATCCAAAGTATATGCAAACTCTTAACGCTGTTAACTGGCAGAGGTATTACCGTAAATATGGCAGGAATATCAAATTTCATCAATTATAAGGCAGCTTTAAAGGACTTGAGTGGAGTCTACACTGCACTTGAGATATAGGACATCTTGAGATGCAAGACAACTTCATCAACTTGAAGAAACTTTTTTCAAGTAACTCTTTTTGCCAATCAAATCTGGACTGTCGGTGAAAACTACATAAGGGGAAGCGTTAATTCCCAGCCTTGAACCGGAGAGAGACAAGTCCTCAGATTTTATTGCCTTCATTTCTTTTTTGTGGGAAAAATTCCGTATAAAGGATTAGTTTCCAATCTAACGTCCTTCACCTTAGATCTAGGATCAGAGGCCTGTTTCCCCTAAGCACCAAACACTCATTGATTCCATTATCCTTTTAAAAGCATTGACAAAAATTTTGGGTGTAACTAAATGGCTCATTGGCTAGATAAAGTGTGATACTCAAGGCATGCGTTTCATAAAGTCCAAGTTTTGGTCACAATGTGATCACACGAATTTATTTGCATAGACCTGCTACTTGTTATTGTATAAGAGTATTGCAGGGGTGGGGGGAGTGGTACGAAAAGCACAGTAAAGTAGAGGGAGATGAAATGGCTCTCATGACTTCACTTTCCTAGGACCATTGTAGTGCTTAGTGTACATGATACATGGATCATGTGGAAAATTTCACACCAATTCAGTACCTTCTTGGATTTCTTCATTCTACAGGACTAACACAGAGGCACTGCTATTTGAAGTTAAATGGGAAGATAGGATTATGACCCCCAGACATCGCCAACAAGCCGAAATTTAAAAAAATATTTCTACGGTGACTTCCCCTCAGCAGACTTCTGGCAAAAACTCTCAGAGTAAATTAAAAATTGCGCATGAAAAGTTTCTCAAAAACCTATCTTTCGAAGTCGAATCTAATTTTTAGGGTGCGTTAGGTTGTAATACATACTGAAGGGTTGTAATGACTAATCCTCTCCTTTTGCTCTAAGTATTGTGATGCTTGTTAAGAAGTTGGATTTACCCGATAAAAACCTGACGTACGCAATATATCAGCTGCCCTATGAATAGCTTTTCTTCAGCAAAAAAATTGTGTTTGAGTATACAATACAGGACATACTGTTGTATCTCTTTAATCAGATGATAAATGTTATCCCTATGTTTACATCACTATCATCCCTAGACAACTGTTGGTTGTGGATAAATCACAGCTTAGGAAACGTTTTTGTTTATTGTGCGACATTATCAGTCAAGTCAACAAAAAAAGGCAGAATTTTTTTTCAACTTTTTCTTCTAAAAAGCACAAGCAAACCAGCACACACACAGAATATCAATGGAAGAGAGTGCATCATCAGCCACATGGTAAACAGCCACCGGTAGTGTTATAACATCCTGTAAGCAACTCTTGCAGCAGTAGTTGTGTAAGGCAAAGACAAGGAGTGCAAAAAAATTATGATGAAAATCAAATGGTGCAGAATCAGGCACCTCCCCCCCCCTTGTTGTACACAAAAAAATACATTTTTTTTCTTGCTCATATCCTTACATAAACGTGGTAATGTATGTATGTGAGCAGGTGTATTACTAAAGTAACAGTGATGTGCTGCTGCCTGTATTCTGTGTGCAGCAGTATTATACAAAGGAAACAAACAAAAGCCAAAAAAACAAAGCTACACAACCAAGCAAAATGAACAACAAACACCAGCATCAGCTTTACAAGATTTTAAGGACATTCATCCATGAATGTATACTCAGTTGCTCGTATATACGGTTTCAAGTACTTTCAAAGCCTCAAAAACCCTCATGTTCGTTATGACTTTAACAAACGAAACATCATAATGATGTGGTAATAGAGGTTGATAGAGCAGAGATAAGAATGTAACACGTAAAGTAAATCAACTGATGCTGATGATGACTTTTCAAATAATGGTTGTCCACCCCCCACTCCCCAACAAATCTTTACGGAAAATTGTGCAGTTTTTTACACAATTTAGATAGTCGCTGTGGTCTGGTAGGCGAGGCAAGGCATTGGTTTACTGGACGAAAGCTTGTAAGTTCAAAAACTAGAAACTTTCTCTCAGCAGTCGTCAGACAACACAATCATTTTGTAGTTGCACAATCGTTTGTAATGCTTTACGGCCTCTATATAGTCAAACTGCCCCGATGTTGCATACGAGTATCTTTCCATTACTCCTCTTGAGAGCATATGGCTTCCACAAAGCATTTTCAATTTATACGTTTGACTGCAGTTGTCTTTGCATCTTTCCAAGTAAGATTTTATTTGTCCTAGATTTTGGAGTAACGAACGTTCCATGTAGATCTTGGCCTTGAGTTTCCACTCAAGTGCAACTCCTGTTATAATACACCAGCATCTTGCTGAGAGTATAACCGATCCATCTTCATTTTCCCACATTTTATTCGCATTATTATAGTGTTCGATCGTTGGTAAGATGCCAGAGGGTCCATGTTGCGATGTTATCAGCCAGAATATTTTTGCGCATGAATTCTGAGTTCACTTGTAGTTTTTTGGTGATGATGGCGTTCCATACGTACAACAAAGTCAATTTGTACACATATTGCCTGAGTACGTGAGTCCGGAATAGGCCGCTTTGTCTTTAGAGTGACATCGCATGTTCACGCTGCGGCTATTCTGATTGTCACTAATACAGGAAGCATATCTACGTATTCAACTTGGCTGGCCTTATGGTGCAAATGGCTGTCGGTGGGCCGATGTTGCCAATTCTCATGGATTTGGTTTTCTTGATTTTTATCTCAAGTCCCAATATTGTGTGCCATTTCTTTATTAATTCCTCAGATTTGCTTGCTTCTCCAAAGCTTTGTGCGAGAGTAAACAAAACTAGCATCCTCGAGTTTGCACTTCTCTCAGTACAGAACTCGTATGATATTTATTCAGACGAATGTAGAATAACTGAGGAATGTTAGCAAGCATACCTAACAAACTGAGGATTGTGCATTGCTCTGTTGTCGTATTATCTTCTGGGATCGCCTTTTCTTCTCAATGCTTTCTATAATGGTAGTTCTTCAAATGGTATCGAGGGTCTGAAAACTATGAATATTCAAGAAAAAAGAGTTCTATAGGGGGACTCAGAGAAGATTGGGATTATTCTCTCT
>QOCX01001196.1:0-10963 GCA_005959815.1 Sarcophaga bullata | reverse complement strand
CGTGCTCAAAGATATCCATACAACTAACCAATCTCTTCTTTTAAGCCAGGAGAGTGCTGCAGGTGTTAATAATAGATGTGCACAACCAACATCTGAAAGTTAACGAAATGTGCAGGGGATGAGTTGTCCTGGGGGGCTTCGTCTCTACCGTAATACTGTGCTAAGGAGGAATGTAGAAAAAGTTTCTTTAACTTCTTATTACATTGAAGCCTACATCCTTTACAAAAATTCAACTCCAAGTTCTGGAGTATTTCCTGAACTGTTTTGGACTGACAACCACATCAGTTCGCATATCCTTTCTAGTCAATCTCGGGCACTGGTGTCTGCTTAAGTCACTGTTGTATACGAATAAGCCACATACCACAGCGGTTCTCAAAGATATTTCGAGCTCAACTTTTATGGTAGATTTTGTGGCGATGAGAATGCATCAAAGATATTCTGGATACAGGATGGGCCTATTGCTCTTAAGTATTTCCGGATGCTGTTCAGTTATAACAAGGAAAATTCCATGTCAAGCACTTGATATTTACTCTCGTATTTTCTGTAAATTAATGCTTATCTGTGAAGCTTATCTGTGAAGCATCAATGTACAGCAAATACCAGAGTAAATATCACGAGCTTGTTAAGGAATTTTCCTTGTTGACATGGAGTTGCATCTGGAAATACGTAAGGGCAATAGGCTTTTCCTATATAGATGGAGGGGAGTATAATAGATCGCATAGCTACAGCACTAAGGCACCTCTTCATGATAATGATGATAACAAGCTATGCTCTTTAAGTCGAAGATCTATTCAATTTAACCTAGGAATCTTAACCCTTTGCAACCGAACGTCGCCTGAGAGGCGCCATTCTATTCTTTACTTTAACTTGAACGGCGCCTGAGAGACGCCATTACTATTTTTGATATGTTTTTTGAGATTAGTTCAGTAGTCCTCAGTCTGAACACGTAAAATCTTAGTAAAGTTTTTGCAGCTCAGTTAAGTAACATTCCGTGAAACTGTAAAGCCGACGAGCCCGCCAGGGCTGGCGCACTTCTTAAAGAATCCTCTTCAATCAATATAGGAATGCACTTTACTTCTTTCAAGCTGGCCATTACTCGGAAATTCTTTCGAGACGCCAATCCTTCCTGCATCAATGAGGAATCCTGCTTCACCGCTAGGCTCACTTAGCCCTCAATGGATAGAAGAAGCACCAACCAGTTACTTGGACTTGGTCGTAACATCATCTCGATCACAGTGGCCATGCTTACAGGTCATTGTGTGATGGAAAGATACGCGGGAAGAATGCAGCTCCCATTTAACGACTTCTGCAGTGGATGCAAATCCGCTGAGGGCTTTGTCAATGCCCATCCCTTGCGTGGTGCAGATATAGGTTATTTGGCTCTCCAATTCTTGTCAGTAGTCTGACGAAGCTATCGTTCATTGATGTCAAGGACACAGCTTTGTTTATCAAGCTTTTGGGCTGGTTTTCCAGAGTGGGGTGGTCTTGCTTTAAATGTGCAGCCCCTGCGCTGACCAACTTCTTTCTTCCCTGGCTTTGGAGAACTGGGTCAGTACAGATACTGCGTTTATCTGTGGCGTCACAACGGACCGCTATGGCGGGCTCAAGTGAACTCTAATCTTAACCTAACCTAAGTGAAAATACGGATAAGCAAAATCGAAATAATTTTTTTGTTAAAATTACTGTCGAGTAGCCCCGAATACAAATACTGAGAAATGGTTCGGGTGCAAAGGGTTAAAACTCTTTTATTTAAAAAAGGCTTCAGCGTATGATAAAAGCGATTATGAGTGAGATTTGCATTTCCAAAGGGTAGATAGAGAGGCAGTAGTTTTTGTTCAAACTTTAAGTGGTATTCCCTAACATTTCATTGCAACAAAAACTATCCTTCCGTACTAGATTTACTTTGTTTGTGCCCTAAATTAGATAAACATTAAAGGAATTTTAGCCAGGTTCAAAGAAATTTAATAGAGAAGGGCAACCAAAAGAAATTCCAAAAACTATACTGTGAGTTAGAGAAAGAAACTAAAAACTAAGATTGCTTAACAAAAGGTAACGAGAGCCATCATAATATTCGTTTTTTTTATTTCTTTTTCCCTGGTATTTTAGTCACACTCTTACTTGTCACATTGTCTCCACAAGTAGGGGTAATTAATGAACAAGCATTTAACTTTGCTTCTCTTTTTATGAGTTCTTCGTTCTTTTTTTTTGTGCTTAAATGTGGTTTTTACTTGTCCGGATAATCTCTCTTTTTCACTTTTGTTTTATCCTTGAAGAAGGAAAGAAAAAGAAAGAAAAAAACTGTTTATACTTACAATGTATGCTTAAGGATATCCTTTTGGAAACCGATGGTGGTACACCATTCGATGCTATGCACAGATATGAACCCATCTCATTACGTGAAATTTTTGTAAGCTTTAGAACTTCACCACGATAAGAGGAAACTGAAAAGAAGAAAAAAAATTTATTTAAACGCGTTCAAAGTTCTTCTACAACCAATTAAATCCCGTAACCATTAATTGGTTTTTATTGAATTCAATTGACTTGACTTTTGAAGCATTTCACTTACCCAACGTTTTAGTGCCAACACTGTCTTTGAGTACAATTTCATTGCCATCCTCGCGTCGCCAAGTAACAATTGGTTCGGGGTAACCACGTGCCCTAAAACAAAAAAACATCACATCACACAATAGCAGCAGGGGCTTGTTATTAAAAATGAAATTATTTTTAATGAAATCAAGGACTAATGCATACGTAATGTTACAAAAAATTGACTATCAAATGCCACACAGGGGAGAGTACAAAGGTCAAAAAAAGCTAAAAAAAAAATTAAAGGAAAAATTCAATAAATTTTGTCAAAAAGTTGCTTTATTCCTCAATACTATCTCCTTTTATTTTATCTCATGGCATAGGTTTGATAGATCCACCTTTCATGAAGCGGTCCTGCTGCATTATGAATCTGATCAGACCTAAAAGTTGGCCAGTCTCGGTTGGAGTTTGCAATTTCCAATATATTACATGGCAAAGTCTTTTTAATTATATTGTATGGCTCAGGTTACATCGTTTTAGGTCACGCTCTTTTAGCTATTTGCTCACACCACTTGCTAGTTTGTAATTTTTATATTAGTCAAGTGGCGCCATCTACCAGTATTAAATCGATTCTGAATGGCAGACTTTTGAGAAACTTTTTCTGGGAATTTTTTTTCTCTTTGGAGTTTGTGCCAGAAGTCTAATGAAAGGAAGTTGGTCGAGATGGCTAAGCGGGAGTTTGGACCGCGTGCTTTAGTCAAATACCCCAACACAATACCTTATTGTCTACGGCGTCTTTAATAATTCTAAGTCTGTAACAGCTCTCCTACTGCGACTTTAATAATTCTAAGTCTGTAACACCTCTCCCAACCAGTTGACCGCCAAATTTCAGTTTACTTTTCGGTGCCCGTAAGTTGCACGCCTAATTTTTAGTAAGCGCCCACAAGAGTCGTTCTGAGATGAATTAATGCCGCACTGGTGCCAACTATGTGTTCTGGTGAGTCATTGTCCTCATAACAAAATCTATATTGGAATTGAAGAGATCAAGTTTTGTTGGGGTGTCGAATAGCATAACAGAAGATTGATTATTTTTCTCAGGTTACTTCTGGACCATTGTATTAGCCCAGAGAAATTTTATTTTCTCCCAAACACGTCTCCACCTCTCGTGATCTTTCTCTTTGCCAAGTAAACCCTTTCGATTTCCTCTCCCCATACAACAAGAGGATTTTAACTCTGTCAGCTTATTTGTGTGCTCGTTACCGTAAATTCCAAAATATGCTGACATATCTCGGTAATTAGATGATTAACCGTTATTTACAATAATGCACAACGTTTTTTGTGTAAATCTGTCACACTCGCTCTTTTTCGAGTTCGCCCAGGCAGTTTGGAAACACCCGGGATGGGATAGAATCTGTATGAGGTAATAATTCAGTTCGCCGTGCGTGATCTTAGGTCTTATAACCTAGATTTTGACACACGATATAGAACCGTATGTCCATCTACCGTTGTAATGCATCTCCCATTTTGCTGTAATTTTCTAAGAGATTATTCCGTTACTGCAACAGTGCTGCATTTCGCCTATTATACTTCCCAGAAATTACTGAAATCGGATCTCCGGATTCTGTTGTGTTTGAGCTCCTTAAGAGTCGGCTGTAGAGAGCTAAGAACCTGTGTTTTCTGCCTCATACAGATACAATCCTCATTCTGATTGCAGCATTGTACATTAAGCCACCAGAATGTCAAGTGTGAGTTCTGATGGTGGCCTGATTATCTGATATTATTGCTTTGTTCCACTATTTATCCTTTGGTTTTCCATTATGTATGACTAACACTCAGGGGATTGCCCCTACTAATGCAGTAAATTGTATTGGGGCTAGGAAAATACGATATGGGAGATAAGAAAGAGGGGTAGCGCTTGTGGATACAACACTAGATTTGAATCTTTTTGCTTCATAAATTACAGGAAACATCTCTGCAGGAAAGGATTAGTGCCACATAGGCTTGGACCGGCAAAAGAACGAGTTTTATCTGGCCACTGGCCAAATAGCCACAAACGCTACGTACGAATACATGATTCTCGGGAACAAGTCTCCTTATTTCACTCGAATAAAATCCGTAGTAGTGGCGATGGAACAGTGAAATACAAGCCACATTGCAACGATGATTCAATGAATCCAACTCTACCCGTCTACCGTCATTAATAAGCATCTTCGCCCTCTCATGTACACGGTAGGAAAGCCTCAAAATAGACTTCGAGACACCGGACCATGCATGAGAGTTGTATAGCATTCTCGGTCAGATATAAGTGGTGTAAGTAGTAAGGAGTTTGCATGGAGTAAAGTGTTTCTTGCACCCTCTTAAGAATCGGAGGCACTTGAATGCACTTGAAAAAGTGCCGATTCCAGTGAATATCGCATGCCCAAAACGTCAAGAGATTCTGACTCTCTAACCTTCACATCCACACACTGTAGCTACAGTTGAAGCAATATTATAGCTGCACTAGTGTATCAATAAACAACATTGGGCCTCTGGCGCATTAAAATCGACCCCCTTCATTCGAATTCATTCGGAGATTGATCGTAAGTCAGATTTGAGTGTGCATTCATGTAAAGTGCCGCGGCCTACCATTAACAAAATATGAATGAAAAGTATTGCTGTCATCTGGAAAAGAGTAGTTAGGATTAGAACTCAGAGAATAAAGAATAAAAAGTTGCGATACCCTTGAGTTTAACCTGAACTTGTCTGTTGGGATCTCCAACACTAACACCAACACCAAAACCAATTGGTTTTGATAGAAGTACAGCCTGCCAGACTCTGTTAAATGCCTTGGAAACCTTGCTCTCACCAAACTGTACGAAGGAATGGTTCTACTTCTCTGAGAGTAACGCCAGTAGGTAGAACGGGCCCTACGGAACTACCTGTCGCTAATTAGGTTATTGGCTGGAAAATATTTTACGAGATGAAGATTTATCATGCTTTCCATAACTTTGAAAAGCGCGGATAATATTGGATGATAGATTTCAGTATTAGCCCTCATTCTCATTGGGGATTGGCATTACATTAGCAACCTTCCAGCAATATGCGAAAATATCCGTCACGATATAAGGCACTGAAAAGAGTCGAGAGTCAAAGAGCACTGCTTCAGGTCCAGTGCTGGAATACCAGCTGGCCCAGATGACATGTTTATGTTGAGTTTCGTAAAATCTAATAATTGAGTACGTTTTACGATACTCGCAAGTTGAACCATGATAGAATAACGAACGCCACCGTTCCTTAAGCTAACCGTATAGCATAGATTAGTCCCCTCGTAACCCCATGGCAGTTCCCACTTACTCTCGTTATTTATCGTTTTAAAAAATTTAAGATTTAAGCCAGAAGTTCTATAATTTTTTTTATCACGGCAATATTGTTAATTAAATGAAAAGCCTGTGAAAATTCATAAGAAAACTCAATACTAAAAAAGAGTTTTTCTTCTTTTATAGCTGCACTATAATAACATAAAACAACAACAATAAAGTCAACATAAATCAGAGAGCTGGATGACCGTTTCGAAGCAGTAAAAAAACGGACTTCAAACCAATGCAGACCCCAGAATGAAAATAAATAAAGAAAGGTTTTTATGATCTTTTTGTTTGGTTAGCAGACATTTACACTTTACACATACACAAACACACACACACACATATACATTCAAACATAGTTAAACACATACAAATAAAAGCATTAATCAACTTAAAGCTAAAGACCCCCTCCATTCCCATTCGTACAATACATTTACACAGAGAGAGAGAGAGAGAGATAGAGCACGAGATTTCTTTCATTTACTAACTCAAGTTGATATTTAACCTCTTACTTGTTTTTATATGTATGTGTGTATGTCCGTGTAGTCAACAAAAACGGAAACGTAAATCAAAAAGAATGAAGTGTCATTTAATTTGTTGACATTAAATGAACTTCCTTTTTGCCTTGTCACACTGCCTGGCTAATGATTTCAGTTTCAGGGGGGGAAAGAATTACTACTTAAATGGCTACAGATTACTTGTTGTAGATAAACAACAACAACAATAACAAAAAAGTTGTTTTCATTTCAAATGTTGCCATAAAATGAATTAAAAAAAACGGATTTTCCATGAAGACAAATACTACAAGCAGATCAAATGATTGTTGAAACGAAATTTCTTACCACAAAAGACTTCAAAGTTTTGGCAATAAATGGCATTAATTCGAGGCAGTAATTGTTGTGAAACATGGTCAAATTGTTTAAATGAAAATAAATGGTCAAGGAAACGTAGGGGGGGTAAGTTAGTTACCAAACAGATGTCAGCTTATATGCCTGCCTGCTTAAAGATCCTTGACTGCTTACAATGCTTTGAAATTATTTCTCTTAACCGCCTATATTGCAATCCATAACCTGCTTAGAGCCAGTGACAACAGCAGTTAATATATCTCAGATATCTGATAAGGCTTAACAAATCCATGCCTGCTAGATATTTCATATCCTGCAAGGACTGATCTCTCAAATATTTTTTACCATCTTTCTACACCTTGTAAGACTCAACAAAATACAGAGCTTGGCATGCTTGGTCATCACAAGTGCTCTGAAGTTCACACTTCAGGCTGGCCTCTAAGTCATACTGTTTCTACAACCACTAGATATCTTCTTCCAAAACATGGCTGTTAAAGAAGTCATCTTGTCTGTACAACCGTTAGACATCCTCCTCTAAAACATGGCTGCTATTAGAATTGCATTGAGGCTTAAGTTCTCAAATACGTTTAGGCCATGTACAGTAAAACATGCTTCAGTATGCTGTATGAACTAGAACCGAATCACCCGGGTTTTAGCGGCGACTACATAGCACCAGATTCTGTTTTCGCTTCAGCAGACAGAACTCCCAATTCCACACGGGAAGCTGTCATCGGTGACGATGACATAAATATCTTCACCGGCTGCTCAAAAATTTAAAAAAAAATGTGGAACTGAATTTGAGATCTATTGCGATAAGCTGGCACTGAACGGATCGTATAGATTACCTACCCAGGCCAGTGTATTTCAGGCGGATATTTTTGCTATTGAACAAGCTATACGTACGATTGCAACCAAGAACCTAATTCCTTAAACTTGATTATAAGTGTGGATAGTCAAACAGCAATCAAAGTGTTATGATGCCACCTTCTCAAATCAAAGTAAGCCATGGGGTAGCATGTACTCTCTGGCCTATAAATCATTAGACATTTGCCTCTAAAAGATGGTGTCCAGAACTGCACTGGGGCTTAAGCTGCCAAATACGTAAGGAGTTGCCGGGACTCTCTACACCGTATACGTCGACGCAACACCCATCCATACTGGGCTTCAGGCCACTGTGGCATAGACGGTAATGAAAAGGTATACGAACTGACGCTAAAGGGATCGGTGATGTCTGTGAAGGAGACGATAGAGGGGATATATTCCCCCCCCCCCTAACAGGAATACTGTTTCAAATTGGAAAAAGCAGCGTGGAATTCAATAAAACATAGGTGGTCCAACATATCTGGTTGATGAATTCCAAAACTACTGTGTCCAGCAGTAGACAGCAGCAGCAGAAACAGATACGGGACACTGCGTAATTGATAGTTTCACAAGCTTGGTTTGCCCCATCAGGATCACTGCAGAAGCTGCAGAAGCTTTAGTGCGCTGCAATTCAAAATAGGCGCCATTGGAACTGGCCGGATATTTTCAACAGCGAACAGCAGGAAAACCAAGCAACTACTTAAGTTCGACAAGAGAACGGTTTGTATACTTACAGGAATTCTATTGAGACACTTAGATGTTGGAAGTTTTGCTGACATGTTCGGTCTGTCCCATCAGGAGTACTGCAGAAGCCATATTATGTGAGTTCATTGCAGATCAAAACAGACGTCATCGGATTTTGGGTGACAGAAGTTTTGAAAATCTGGGTATGGTTGCGAAAGTGCTGCTAAGGGAACTGGCCGGTTTTATTAGAAGCTTGGAGTGGTTCAAACCACCACTAATGGATCATGTCGTGATAAATCAAAGATTTTTTTCATCAGTCAGTAACAATTGGATGCAACATTGATTTTTTTTTTTGCTAATTTAAAGCAAAATTTTACATGGGGCTTGTGGGTTCTCCATCTGTCTGTCATACAATTCATAGGACACCGATTTTCCAGACTTTGGGATCTTTCCCACAACTTTTAAACGGTCTGAAATCGTTTGTTTGCGCAACATTTAGCATTTCTGCCATTTGCTTGTGCCACAAAGTGTCATCTTCATTCAATATTGTTTGCAATTCGGTATCTTGAAACTTTTTTTGATGGTCTTCCACGTCCTTTATTTTTCACATCAAAATCGTTATCGCTGAACCATTGATACCTTCTTCAGCATATTGCTTCTGATAGAGCATGACAACCATATGTCTCAACAAGTACTTTCCTTCATCATCAATCATTATTTTCTAATTCAGCATTCTTTAATGCGATGATAAAATATGGTATGATGTTTGTTGGTTCACTGGTTTGATGCACACTGATTGTGTTTGACAGATGCCTTCATACATACATTGGCGGTAATTACAAACTTTCAAGCGGAAAGGATTACAATCTAGTTTCTCATGCCACCTCGAACTCGAATGGTCCTTACAACTTTTCAGTTAGGCTTACAACCTAGGTTCTCATAGCACTTATGTTGTGTGTGTTTATTTTATACATGAGTGTTAAGACCTACAGTTTACAGTAAAAGTAAAGATTTCAAAGGACTGACTTTATGGCATGACAGTCATCGCTAGGAGTAAATGTTCCCTATGGAGTATTATGCCCTGTGGAGACATTTGCCTCTTGACGTTCACTTCATACTGTTTGAAGTTACTTACAACTACTACTTTATAAGACGTATGAGCAATTTAAAATTCGTCTTAAATCGTTTCGACTTAAATCATGTAAATCGAGGGATTACTGTAAATCGTTCATATGTATGTTGTTTTTTTTTTGTTGTTCGGGCAACAATTTGCAATAAAATTTAAGCGTCTATTCAAAATCGAATTAATTAATTAAAGCGTTAATCAATTTCTAAATTGTGGTTGGTAATTTGGCGTAATTATTGGTTTGCCAACTATCATGTGACAATATTTTTATAACTTTACTACGCGCTAATAAAATTTCAATTACAACAATTGTGTTTGGATTATGGCTAACTTGTATAAATAAACTGGTATTAGTTTCATACTTACAACAACAATAGCAACAACAACAACAATGAAACAAAACATACCGACATGTTAGCTTAACAGAACTTCCTTCAGGCACAATGACGTCAGATGAAGTGTCTTCATCTACAAAATCCGGTGGTATGACAACATCAAGAAAGCCAATCTGAAAAAAAGGAAAAGAAAAAATGGGGAAGTATTTAAATCCACTTTAATTTGATTAATTTTTATAAATGCAAACTAATTTAAGCACTTTCACCACCCTAAACATAGTAGAGTTACTCAGTGGAGTTCACAACCATAACGACATGGTCGAATATTTGAAATAAGACGGTTGTCCGGTTGAAATGTGGGGATAAATGTGATTCAGAAGTTTGAGCAGACTATTCTCCATGAGAATAAAGGGCATTTGTCTTCGAGTGTATGCGAAATTATAGTTGCTTCTAGGGTTCCAACCGCATCCCATCTGTTTACTGTGTTTTATAATACCGAATGACAGATTTTTGAGAAACTTTTCATGGCAATTTTATTTACTCTCAGAGTTTTTTGCCAGAAATCTAGTGATAGGAAGTCGCCGATGAAATATTTTTTTGATGTCCGTCCGGGATACGAACCCTGGCCTTTCATCTAATAAGCCAACCTACTAGACCATGGCAGCTTCCATTGAAGACTACCCACAGCTTAAGCTATCAAGCTAAAAACAGCATCTGGGCTTGGAAGAGTAAATAGAATTATAATCGATTCGTAGGCTAGAGTAAGGTATTCCTTAATAACTTGATCGGATTGGCATTCAATCGCTGGTGTTTTAAGCTATCTGGACTCATTTCATTTCTTATGGGATGGCTCAAGACTAAATTCCGTTGAGAATTCGGACTTAAATAATAACCTTCATTGGTTATATACATAGGGCAGGGCTTAATATCCTCACAAAAGCGTTTCTCGGGCGACTTTGGTATTTTTTCTATTGCGCCGATTGCTTCAATTTTCCCATTCAAATCCAATTGTGCAAAAAAGTAAGCTGCAGATTTCATTGAAGCATTTTGCCAGTCACTATTCGTTGGACAATCATTGAGTTTTTGGAATGTTTTCAAACTTTAGAAAGCATAATCTGCAGTCAACATATTGTGCGGCGACTTCCTCTCAGTAGATTACTGACAAAAACTCTGCGAGTAAATAAAAAATTGGCATGAAAAGTTTCTCAAAAATTTGTCTTTCGAAGACGCCTTTAATCTATAGGT